>JAPYZA010009746.1:0-14520 GCA_030522685.1 Eupelmus azureus | reverse complement strand
TAGACGAAATGTTAATAAATTACAGAAGCTTAGGCTGTGGATGAATCTAAAACTGCACTTTCTACACTCTCATGTTGAGTATTTCTCCGAAAATCTTGGGGATCAGAGCGAAGAACAAGGGGAAAGATTTCACCAAGACATGAAGGAGATGGAGCGACGTTACCAAGGGAGATGGGATGTAAATGTGATGGCACACTTCTGTTGGATGCTTCAGGGGGGCCAGCCTGAGTTGAAATCACTGAAAATGAATAAAACATTTATTACCATTTAAAAAAGATATCATAGCTTTTATTAATATCAATTTTTTGTACTTACTATGTACATATTACAGATCATTTTTGTACATTTAAGTGATATATATTGTCCTCTAAGTCTCTAATACCGCTCACCGTTAGAAACCTTGAATTTTGACTATTTTACCCACTTACCACGGGTTTTCTAGCACAACAGCTCATCAATTTATACCAGGTTGGGCTTAAAATACTCCTGTAGAGTACCACTATAGAATCAATGGATTACTTATTCGAAAAAACTTGACAAATAATTATTAGAGACACTTATGTGCAAAATTTTAGTAATAAATTATTTAAAAGTGAAAGCTACGTTAGTTTCATTACCTATGCTTGTGAGATCCGAAGTGGTGCACTATTCAGCTCCTTTTCAATTTCTTTTGGACTTTCCTTCTTGTTTTTCTACCTCCGAAGTTTTCTATATTTTCGTATCAATATCTTTAGCTGCATCGAATTTTCCCCTTTTACTTCAAGTATTATAATTTTGGATAGATTTATCTATTAAAGCAAAATTGTCAGCATACTCCCTATTTACGTTTTCATCTGTAACCTTTACTCTGACTATCCAAAATGGCCGCTTGTAAACTCCAGTTATTTAGCTTTTTTCCGATTCAGGATTGTAAATACCAATGACTTTGTTATCGAGGTATATCTGAAGCCCTTTATCCAGAAACTTCCTCAAGTCTTCCAAGTACAAAACATTTTCTAACCAGATCTCCTTTCCATTTACAATTTTCGGTTTCATGTCTCCCGAATTAACGTATTGAGACTGCTCCCTTTATCAGCACACTTAATTGAATTACATTTTTTTTGTTAAAGGTTTGAAATACTACTTTTGTTTTACTTATATGCTCCGTCGCTCCTGAATCGGCTACGAATTATATTTCCTGTTTTCTTTGTGGACATGTACCGCAGAACTTGGCTATACCTTTTCTTTCTCTATTTTATACAATTTATTAAGATTTAAATGATATGCCATCTTACCTTGTTTCCCTCCGTACTTCTGTGCGATGGCCATCAGCGACTGGTTCGCACTACCTCGGCCTTCATAAGCTCTGCCTCGAGTCGTCCTCCCAACTCATTTTGTTTATCTGTTCTTTTACAACTCCATGAAGAGCTGGAGGTATTTGGTAGAATTTTATAAATACTGATATATTTTCAGCGGTTCTTATGTGATGTTCGACAACTGACCTTCTAGGTGGCTTGTCTCCAAGTAACATTAAGACTTCTGTAAAGAGTAATATAATTTCTTCTAATAATTTAAATTCTTCATCGTTATGATAAGGTCTTCGTATTTCCGCAAAATTATTTCTGTTCGATCATGATCTGTAAATTTATTTTCTGACTTTGTCTCGTCTTCGAAATAGTCCTCTGAGTCAATTTCAACTTTAAAAGGCACTAATGAAATTTCTACTTGTACAGACTGATTCGATATATTAGATACCATTACATAACATTTTTTCTCATCATGTTTTACACATGAGTAATCAATCATTACTCCTGAAGCTAGCTTAACTCTTCTGAGGTAAGCCTCTCTGGAAGAGCTACTACAAATGACAGGTATTTTGACAATAGTAAATGAAGAAGGAGGAGTTTCGTATATTAACTTCTCTTCGGTTCTAAAGTCTTTGTGTATTTTTGACCTTTCTTCTGAGCTCTCTCCTATCATTTAATTTTAAGCTTTATTACAATTTTTTTGTTCATTGATTTCCTTATTGCTTATTTGATTATCTTGAGTATTTAACTCATTTATAATATTTGTTTTTTTTTCCTAGTTCTGTACTTATAAATGGAATCGGTGTTAGTTGCTGCCTCTAGATACCACTAGAGCTTCAAAATAATAAATATTCCTTGCCTTTTCATTAATAAAATTTGAATCTCCTAAGATCCCATTTATCTTTGTTAATGTTTCTGATTCCAGAACATGAAACTTATGTTTGATTTAAAAATGTCTAATTCTGTAGTACCTAATGTTATAGTAGCTTGGGAAGTAATTCCATTTATACTGACTTTCTCATTACTATTTGTTATAACGTCTGGTTTAAGTACTTCTCTTATAATCTCATTTATCTGACCTGCTGAATGTAACAGAAAAATGACTTGGGTTACATTCACTTGAAGCACTTTTATTGCTACTGTTCTGGAAGCTCCAATAGTTGCAACAGCAATACAAATATTAAGAGCGTGGGTTTACTGAATGGTTCGTCAACGCGCTCTCGATGAGTTTCTTGATTGTGTAAAGTATCCTCTTTTCTTGGGGAAGAAGATTTAGGATATTGATTTTGTATCGCATACGTTGGTGATGGCGTATCTCTAGACTTATCCCTTTTATGTAGGTAGGGAGATGATGAACGAATATCCGATCTACTTTCTGATCTATACCTTGTAACGGATTTCTCATCAGCGCTCGAGACGGGAAGCCGCGTTGTTGAGTTCTACGAGTCCTTCCTTGAAATAAATAATCTTATTGTAATAAATATATGTGAGACATTTCCAGCTAATTTATTAATAGGTGCGTTTTTAATTGTAATTTTTATTCTTATTTTTCATAGCTATCTACTTGTAAAATTTTATTTAAAATTACTTATTTTATTTTTTTAAAGTCTTGAGAAGGGGAGTTGAAAATCTCCCGAAACGTCGACTAAAATAAATTGCTAGTAAGATCATTCGTTCGTTAAAGATCAATTTCCTCTCCAATTTTTAAATAATTTTCTTTTATTTATATTATATTATTCTCATTATTTAACAAATAATACTATATATATATATATATATATATATATATATATATGTATATATGTAAGTCTAAATATATTTTACCTGAGGGCGCTTTTCCGCCCGGCGAGCCGTAGGGCGGAAAAGTGGACTTTTCTCACCAGTTTCATAAAATACGCTCGAAATGCTGAACTTTCTGTACCAATTTTAGGCATAAAAAAGGGCCTATTTCTTGCGCGTGTTGGGAAAAAAATGTTTTTGACTTTTTTACTATTATTCTCAAAATTATGAAACAGTAAAAAATCACTGATTTTTCACTTTTTTGATTTTTTCAAATTTTTATGAATTTCTTTCTCATAAGTGATGAGCCTCGGAAAAAAGTGATATAAATGAAAGTTATTGCAAAAATTGTTCAGAATATTACTATATTTTAAAAAGTTTCAAATTCTAAATGGATCAATTTTTTGACTCAACGGGTTACCCATTTTGTACAATTTATCAATAGTCGACAAGTTTAAATTTGATTTTCAACATCTTAAAACTTTCTATATATCCAACCCTTGATAGTAGTCCATCGTAAAAGATGTGCCGAAGAGTTTATAATATGACACTTCAAAGAAAATAACATATAATCATTAATAAACTTATTATACAGTATTCTAACAAAATCTTAAATTTTACTATGCTACACATAGCCTCAATTTTTTCCTAATAATTTTTAATACATTATTTTGCTATACATTACTCAATTCTAAACCATTTTTTTTATAAATTAAGAACTATAACAATTTGTCGTTAACAAAATATAAGAAAACAAGACACTAATAAATAAGCCATCAGAAGCAACCTTTGAGAATCAAAGATTTTACAGTACTGCATGTAGCGTATCTTTCTTAATTATTAAGTTGAGTATTTAATTGTACTACCCTCTAATAAATTGTCAAACGTTACATACCAATTAAGTACTAAAGCAATTTATCAATAGTTGATTAATAAAAAAAGTTACCTCAATATACGTGTGATTGAATTTTATTACTTTCCTCTTATCATTATAGTGATAAGGGTGAAACTTGCCTTCTTAAATATGTATCCACAGCTTTTAGTGTAGTGCTTCTAGTGATCAGAGAACGCTTCCAAGGTACGACCCGACCATGTACGAGGCAACGGGAGACGAGCTCCACCCGCTACAGTTACTGCTAGAAGACGAAGCAGTAACTAACAGGCTGAGCCAGACAACTGGCTTAGCACTCGTACATAAATCACCGCAAAGAGTCCAGCCGGTATCTAGAACACTAGAACCGACTAATGAGTAGCGAATCCCGGAAGATCAAGTAAATCAACAAAGCCAAGAAGCAGCACAAGACGGAGAAAACACCAATCAGCAGCAGGTGACAGACAGAAGCCAGGAAGCTAGTGACACGATGATGCTCACCAATCCGGAAGGCGTAGAATTTGCCATCCCAACGAATCTGGGAAACATGCAAGCATCGTTAGTTAGCCGCATCCTAGACTTGACGGAGAAAGTCGAGGAAATGCAGGCCTCTAACGATTAAGAAACGAGACGAGAGACGGCAGTCTGGCCGCGTCTGCTTCCAAGACACGTTGGGACAGACGGAAACCAGGCTAGACTGGAATAATGTGCTATCTTCGACGCCGACGCCGCAAAGACGGGAGCAGAGGCCACAGAGGCTGCCAGACACACAGCCTCCACGTCCATTCTGGGCGGGGAGAACAAGCCTGCCGACTCCGTCCGGCTTAAGCGCGTCGGCTAATTCCTCGAGCAATGGAAGTTTCAAGGATATCGTCCAAATCGTAAGGAAATGGCAAATCTGCTTCTCCGGAGAGAGAAGCCAGAATATAGAAGTGTTCTTAGACAGGCTCGAAGAATTTCGAAGGCTAGCCAACTTGAGTGAGGAGGAAGTTCTCTCGTCTCTGTCCGAGTTGTTCGTGGGCACAGCAGCCACATGATACCGAAATTCGAGGAAGACGATTCGAGGGCCAGACGCTGGTATGGCACGGGCAGGAGGTATCAGCAGAGGCTTATGGCTGAAACGAACAGTCACACACAAGGCCCAGAGGAGCCAGTGCGAGATTACATCACCTATCTCGTGGCGATTATACTAGATCTATCGCCGCCACTCGCCGTGGCCCAACAGCTAGATTTATTGCACCGCAACTTAAAGCCGGTGCAAAGAATCGAGTATGATTCAATTGAAGAGCTGTTGGACCTGGCTCAGGAAGCAGAGAAAACGCTTGAAGGCGTTAGGATGTATCATCATCCACCTGATGCAGAGACGGCGCTTAGGCCAGAAATGGCGTACAAGCCACCGGCAGAACCGCGGGCAACAAAGAGTAAAGTTGCAGCGGTCGCAATGGAGTCAAGAAGCTTGAAGCCGGTGGACTTAGAGACACAAATAGAATATGTACTCCAAAAGTATCTGGCAGAAATAGCGACACAGCAAAAGCCTCCAGCTAATAAACCTGCTCACCAACAGTCAAGAGGATATTATCGTAGCAGAGGCAGAGGCCGGGGTAGCGGCCGATGCTAAGGAAGAGGGGGCACAACGCCTCCAACCCAGCAGCAGGGGACTGCGGCAGACACAGATGGGCAAAATTCCACCAAAGAGCCCGAAAAGCCCAAATTCAACCCAACAGAGCCGATAAAGTGTTTGTCGTGCGGCATGTTGGGCTATACACGTGTATCTACGTAGATTCTGCCCAAAATGCTCGGAAAACGAGCACAAGAGCGAATAGGATGGGTCATTGCCGCTCTCGAAAAGCCAAAGATACCAGGTGAAGAGACAGAGGGCTCTGGGTTCCCAAAGAACTCGGCTGAGCCGGAGAAAAGCCGGCTGGAAGAGCCTGTCCCGCAAGAGCCGGCGCGCAAGCCACACCAAGAATTAGAAAAACGGTAGTAGCTACAAGTAGCTGTAGGTGATTACATATTACGGGCACTGTATGATCCAAGAGCATCAGTCACGGTGATGAATGCAACAGGTTTGCAACTAGCCGCTGCCCTGGGCATACAGTTCCAAGCAACGCCGGCTGGAAGTGCACCCCTGGCGGATGGTGAGCTATGTGCAGTGCTGAGCTACGTCACGCTACCCCTCACAGTATCAGGGTTAAACGAGAGAGCTAATAGTAGCAATTTTGTCAGCACTAGATGCAGATTGTTACGTAGGCAGCAATTTTATAAGGGTATTTAGAGCAGTTTTAGACCCTGACACAAATAAACTGTACTACAAAGGTATGACAAGAAGTACAGTGTTGGAAGTAGCCGGCATCGGCGCAGAAATGGTCGCTCTAGCTTCGATCGGCTTGGTTGAAGCGACAGAACAGCAGCGTCAAGAGTTGCAAGAGTTGCTCGACGAAGTTCTTCGCTCCCAAAAAGCTGAGCTCGGGAAAAGTCAGCTAGTAGAACATCTCATAGACGTAGGTTCTACGAAGCCGATCAAGCAGTGCCATTACCCGCGGTCGGATAAAACGCAGGAAGAGATGCAACGCCAAACGTGTGAAATGCTGCATGCTGGGGTGATTGAGCCATCGAGTGGTTGGTCTAGTCCAGTCGTGATGGTGCGCAAATCCAACGGAGAGTTGCGCTTTTGCGTAGACTACAGAAAAGTCAATTCGGTCACCCAGCTAGACGCATACCCCTTGCCATACATGCAGGATATTTTGCGTAAATTGCAGAATGTACCATCAAATTCCTCTGGCAAAGGAATCAAGGCCTATATCAGTGTTTACTGTGCCTGGCATGGGCTTATTTCAGTTCACGCGAATGCCATATGGGCTGGCATACGCGCCAGCTACTTTCCAACGAACAATAGACAAGATAGTTGGGCCAGATTTGGAGCAATAGAAAATTGTACTCTGAAAATTGTATTCTGTAACAATATTATAACAGTATTGAACTTTAAAAAATGAATACCAAAATTTGGCAAGATATTGCCAAAACAATAGAAAATTTGATTGCCAGTATATCTAATAGAATTTTTGAGCTCATACAAAAAAAGAAAGGCCAACAAAGTACTAATTACAAAGCAATTTACAATTATGTTTAGAATTACAATTATCAATATTCAATTTTAACCTAGTTTGTTAAAAATTGTATAATAATATCGCATGTTCTATAGTTATGAGACTGAAAAATCAATAGTTTTATTATTTCCGATATTTAAAATTATATTATCATTGTATTATTAAGTTTAAATAATAAAAATTGTTGTAATTTTCAGGTTTTAATAGTTTTTATTAGCCCTCAAAATTTGTTATTAATTATTCATCCAAGAGTCGCGCCAAATTGATACAATTGACCTAGACTTACAAGGAAGGTACCCCAAGTGTCAGTCGCCGATTTTGATAATTTTTTAATTTGTTGTAGTACTTTGAAAATTAGGAATATATATGTAATTTTTATCCGCGGATATTCACTTTTAGGGGGTGAAATTTACCCTTAAAGTGTACCCCCGAAAATCTTTTTTTTTTTTTTAATATTTCCGAAACGGATGAAGATATCTTGATGGAACCAACGCCAAAATGTTTAGAATAACGAATACTATAAAACTGCATCATTTTTAATTTTACTCCCGACCCCCTCTGAAAACCACTTTATTTCTCTCAAAACGAAGAAGAAAATGAGGTATTCTGGCTAAGGGAAATGAAGAAATCTTTATTCCCCGCTGAAAAGAAAAATTGAGTTTACGGGGAATATACATTTCTTTATTCCCTGTATCAGATCTTTATTCCCCGCATAGCTGTTTTGTTAATTTTTTTACTTTCTGGTGTTACAAATAACCTGGAATTGTTAAAAAAAAAACCCAAATTAACACTATTTATAATATTTAATTATAAAAATATATGTATAAACATTATACATTTTAATTTTGAAAAAAATAACATTTATATAATTCATTAAATAATACAATTTAATCTTGATTTATAGTATATTATGTACCAAGGGCGATAAATGGGCCTTTATTGCCTGAGTGTGGAGTTTGCAGTACGTGTCGTAGGCGAGCTAGCATGAGCCGAAGGCGAGTGCGTACTGCGAGCCGAAGACGAGTACTAGAACCACACGAGGGCATAAAGGTCCACTTGTCCGTGGTATATACCGTACTTTATGTAACGCAGGCATTGATATTCGGGTTTTGTTGGGCATAAAAAGCGGGGGTTGAGTGATTATTTTTAGACACGGCAACCACACACTTAGACAGAGATAATAGATGTGTGGATAATAGATAAAAGATGAAAGATAAAAGATAATAGATGAAAGATAACAGATAATAGATGAAAGATAATAGTTAAAGATAATAGATGAAAGATGATAGATAAAAGATAATAGATAAAAGATAATAGATGAAAGATAATAAATGAAAGATAATAGATAATAAATAATAGGTAATGTTAGGTAATGTGTGTGTGCGCGCGTGCGAGTATGTGTGTATTAATATATAAGTATTTTGTTATCAGTTTTGCTCATATTTAAAACAGCGGGCAATAAAGTTGAGTTAATTATTTGAAACTTTCACTCGCTCACTGTATTACTAAAAACACTATTTATTATAAATATTAATGTTTATATTTGATGAATTAGAAATGTTTAAAGCTACTCTATCTGCATTTGATGATAAAGTGGATAAATTCACCGTATTCACAAAAATGGCCAGAGAACCAGCATCATCTAATCTTGCTCTTTTTGGTTCAGGCTCATGAGCGATTACACCATCATCTTGAGGAACTCCAACAACATTACTTATTTGATGACTAGTTTTTCTCTTATGGTATATTGACTCTTCAATATAACCCTCTGCTACACTTGTAGAGGCCCATCCTCCAAGTCGTTTCAAATCTGTCATCGACATATCTATAAAAAAAAATATAAAAAACATAGTTACTCCACAACAAATTAAAAATTTACAATGACATATTTTACCTGAATCAGCATCTACTGTTGCCGATGATCTTCTAAACACATGACCTGTATATAACTCAGAATCTGGTAAATTCAGAAATGTTGCGATTATGCTTGACATACCTCCAATTTTATTTATTCCAATAGGTTGACTACAACATTTACCATCTTGGTATCTTAAAAAGAAGCGGTTACTTGCACATGATCTTGGACGTAATGCTACATAGTTTCTTATCATCCTTAGATATTCGCCTTCAATAACAAATGTTCTTGAAGACTTATTCTTGGTATCCTTTAAAGTTACTTTTATAATCTGACCACAATCGTCAACATCATCAGTAGTCAGATTTAATAATTCGCAGTCACGACAAGCTCCATACGATCCAAGAACTAATGCAACCTATAAAATTTATAATAAAATAAGTAAAATAAATATACAACATTTTAATAAACAATTTTCATCTCATCTGGAGTTAACACTTTTGACTTCTTAGATTTGTGACTCTTTGATAACGTTTTTAATAAACTTGTTAATTCATGAAAGTCATCAAGCTTAACTCCATTTTTAATGAATAAGGCAGATTTTAATACCGATCGATATTTCCAAAATGACGAAGGATTATATTTCTTTGATAACATATTAAAATAAGCTAACATACAATTTTGAGATACCACTTTCACTTTCTTCTCATTTTTCCATTCAATAAAATTATTGTACTCCATCCAATATTAAACTTTAGATTTTTGAGGAATTAAATCCTCTTTAGCATCGAGCACTTTCACGAAATTCGGTTGGTATATTTTCATACTCTTCTACTGAGTGATCGCTTTCACTTGATGACATTTTAATCGAATTACAAATTATAATCAAGGTATCTGCATACATCAAGTCTAAAATTGTAAATTTTTAAGACGTTGACTAACGACTGTAAAAGACCAGCTTCGAAGTATTTGAAATATTTACAGAACTGCGCATGCGCCAGACATATAACATAAGCGCTACCGATAACTGTTGCGAATAGTCGATAAAATCAATTCCAATGTTTTCATAATATTTACACATAGCAGAAGTTCTTTACTTTAACTGTAATTTTGCATTTTTTGATGGTATTAGAGCTTTGTTTTTGGTCAATAAAGTGGTCACAGGGGGATCGGGAGTAAAGTACCGTGTGCCACATGGGGGAAAGTGCATTATACCCTCAGGGAAATTCCAGCCCTCGCTTCGCTCGGGCTGGAAACTTTTCCCTCGGGAATAATACGGTACTTTCCTCCCTTGTGACATAATGTACTATTAAGTGTTGCAACCCCTATTTTAAAAAGAGCAAAATTTCACTTTTTAAAGCGATTTTTGGCCAATAAAGTATTAATACGTTCTGGATTTTTTAAAAATGTGTTGCATTTGACAGAATGTTATAAGGTAAAGTTGAAGTACTTTAGGGATTTTCAAGAAATTATAATTTTAAGGGTGACTACCCTTAATTGAATATTTTTATTTTTGAAGTTTATAAGAGTGCTGTAACCTTAAAATTCACGTGTATATATAGTGACATTTATCTGAAAAAGGAATATCTATGAATTTACTTTTGGTAGTCAGTGTAACATTCCTTATTTTGTGCGTACTTAAGACTATAAAATAAAAAGATAATTATAAAATTGTTTCTGTAAGAAATAGGATCAGTTGAGTGTATTAAAAAAGAATAAAATAAAATAATGAAATTACAGGATTTACAAATTCCTTTGGTTTCTTGACAAGATAACCACTCTTATACCACGAATATTTACATAAATTTTGATAACGAGATGAGAACTGATTATATATTAATGACTGTAATTTAATAATATTATTTCTCATATAAAAATTTAAGTCTTCATCCATGATTTAATTTAACTGTAGATTTCAATTTTGGAGAATCATGTGGAACACATTCTGAGATCGTCGGTTGCAATAATATTGCTATTATTCGATGTTATTGGTGTAAAAAGTCACTTTGCCTAATACACTTCTTTGAGGACTATCATTATTGTTCTTCGTATATTCCATGATGTATTAATATTTATTGGAATAAAATATAAGGGGTAATATCCTTCTTTTAAATGGTACATTTATAAATACTATTTTTCTTGATAAATGTCACCTTACTTATGAAAATTTTAAGGTTATAAAGCTCCCGAAAACGTACTAATGCTCTTCAGCTTTCAGATTTTCAAAACCGGATATAGATCAAACTAACTAGGAGACTGTCAGGGATCCGGATCACGGATTTTGCTTAAACTTTGGGATACGGTTTCAGATGTTGAAATATAAAGAAAACAGAAATTTCAGACCCTAACGCTTTAGAAAACTCAAGTTATTCATATTTTTAGTTTTATTTTAAGGAAATATTGAAATAAATGCTATTTTTCAAACATTTTTTATTTAGCCTAGAACAAACTTGTAGAACTTCCAGAAACTTGTATGTATCTGTGAATACATAAATCTAAACAGGAAGAGACAAGCTTCTATTTGCTTTCTGCAGAATTAAAATATTCTTCTTCGTTTAAAAGTTATAAAGGTTTACAGTTAGGGATCAAATAGTATTTTATGTACCAAGGGCGATAAGTGGGCCTTTATTGCCCGAGTGTCGAGTTTGCAGCACGAGCCGAAGACGAGTACTGCAACCACACGAGGGCATAAATGTCCACTTGTCCGTGGTACATACCTTACTTTATGTAACGCAAGCATTGATATTCGGGTTTTGTTAAGTATAAAAAGCGGGGGTTAAGTGATCGCCTCGAGATTCCGGGAAATGCGAGCAGACCTCGAGACCCAGGCCGACGCAGCGCACCAACAGCGGTGCGAAGAGAAGCGCACAGGTAAAGGAGTCGGTTAATAATTATTTCGAGAGTACCGTGTGTGTGAGAGAGAGCGAGAGAAAGACAGTGTGTCGAGTGAGTGTGAACGCGTCGCAATCGGGAGTGCTGAAATTACCGTGCGCGCGATCCGTAGTGGGTAAGTGAGAGAGTGAGAGTGAATGATCGCGAGAGTGAACGAGAAAGACAACGGGTAGTGGCGATATTACCAGCGTCACAAATTGGCGCCCATAACGTGGGGCTCCACTAAAATTCGCGATACGCGCTAAAAATTCCGCACTTACGCGAACGGTCGATCCGGGATTAAATTGAAAAATAAAACAGTGAAAGTGCAAAAAAAATGAGTGTGAAAAGGGCGTGCGTGGAGAGAAAAAGAGAATTCAGAAAAAGTCGTTTTTCGAGGAAGCGCGAAGAAAGTTCGAGCGCGCGCTCGAATTCGTGCTCGAATTCGTGCGCCCCTTCCCCCCAAAAAAGAGGAGCGGCGCGAGCAACTCAGTCCCGGGAATTGTACGCAGACTCGGGCGAGTGTGTTTATATTTTCGAGCGAAGCATAGGATTTCGAAGGACTGTTTGTCTCGACTAGGAGATTAGCGGCCCGAATTTTATGACTGTGCCCTTTCTTGTTTCGACGTGTATGAAAAACCCTATACCTAAGAGTTTTGAAACATTTCCCTTTGTGTGCACGCGTTTGTTTGTACGTCGGAAATATTTTTCTTACTCGAACTTGTTAGAGAAAGAAAAATATTTCCGACGACGTTACGAGTGTTGAGTGTATTAGAAAAATTTTCTATCGCGCGGGACAGACGGTTAGTGTCGCCAAGGGAGGGAGAGAGTTATAGAATTTTTTTTTCGTATGCGTGTCGAGAAATAGAACCGTGCGTGTGGAATACGGGTAAACATGGAAGATCACGGGGCTATTATGAGAGCGTTGCTAGAAGATCGAGAACGGCGAACATTAAAGAGGGATGTCTCGCGCATGAAACTCGTGGAGGTAATCGCGGATTTGCGCGAACATTATGTAGCGTATTATGTAGCGTCACAGGGTCGGGGGAAGTCGTGCGCGATCGCTTGCTACGCACAATCTTACGCGCTTCAGAGCCAAGCAATCCCCTCATCCCGTGGTATGAGGAGGACGAGGCGCCGTATGATCTGCCCGAATTGCCAGATACTGACGCGAATTTATCTGAGCACGAGGATCCCGACGCGATCATCGATGCGCCGGCAAGCGGTAACGAAAGTCAGACCGGAGGGGTAGCTGAAGAGTTAGAGTCTCGCCAGCTGCAAACGCAGGCAGAGATTCACTTGCAGTTTCAGTCGGTGGTGACTACAACCGGGTGCGATGTTAGGCCGGTAACAACAATGGCCGCGAGTACGTTTACGACCGCGACGTTGACTACACAATCGCAGACGAGGCCGATTGTGAGTGCGCGCACCGACACGCCCATGCCGACAACCCGCTCGTCAAATATTCCGATACGTGTCGCCGCGCTCTCGCGTCATAGTTCGCACGACTATTATGCAAATTTTTCAGCAAGACGCGCGAAAAATTCGCAACGCGCGAGAACCGAGCCGATTGAAGCGCGCCGCCACCCGACACCGGCCCCGTGCGCGCGCAATGGACCTTTGCCCCGACGTCATTACAGTAACATATGGCACACGCCGGCGGAAAACTTCAGCGAGATTGAGAGGCAATCGGCAAGTTCGAGGGCAGGGGTAAGCGGTCGTTTGTCGCGCGCGGCAAGAAACGGTGAAAATCAGAGTAAACAAACGTCCCAAAGAGTTAACGTGGACGCGAGGGATAAGTTGCCTCCGCGCAAGGAAACGAGGCGCGGGAGGGAACTGCGCGAGAGTGAGACGACGAGAACTCGAAGACACGAGGATGAGTTGCTGCTCGATGCTTTGTCAATGCGTGATTTTAACACGCCGATCGGACGAGACGCGGCAGTGGCGAGTGAGGATGATGGGTGGAGTGTAGTTACTCGGAGAGAAAGGTGTTCGCGCTCGGTGTATTCAAGCTCGGATATGAGCATGACAACGCCGACATCTTACAAACGAACGCCTGCGATGAGAGCGGTCCCCGCCGAAAATCGCAAAAACACGCGCGCCGTCGGAGAGCGAGATAAGGCGCGTAAGAGACAGACGCAGTGTCACGAACATGACGTCATCGGAGAGTGATTTTGAGTCGAGTCCGGAGCGGCGCCCTAGCAGAAAAGTGGCAGGAGCTGGCAGAGCACAAACTGTCAAGCTGCTAAAAAGTTGGGGATTAAAATTTAGTGGGGCTGAGGGAAATGAAGGAGCGAAAGAGTTTATCGAACAGCTGACATGCCTGCCGCTGATTGCCGCACAATAGCGAGAGCAGACGACAGCGGGTTCCTCGCCGCGCTTCCGTGCGTGGTTACCGGGGCCGTGGCGAGATGGTTTCGCACAGAGAGGTGCGCGCTATATGACTGAACGGTCTTTCTTAAATCTTTTCGCCATCGATTCTTGAGCGAATAAGATCGCGAGGATTTATTGGACGATTTGCGCCGAAGGACTCAAGGTGAAATGGAGTCAATTCCTTGTTACTTATCGAGCCTCAAGTATATCGCGTCGAAATTTAAAACGCAAAATCGTCGACACGCTTGAGAATATCGAGAGGTACGGCCGGCGCTGGGAGCGCCAGAGAGAATTAGACCGCCGGTATGCCCCCCCCCCCCCGAAGCCCGCAGAACAGATGTGCGTGCCAGGGGCAGGGTATGTCGCGCCTCCGAACAG
>JAPYZA010009744.1:0-16616 GCA_030522685.1 Eupelmus azureus | reverse complement strand
TATATAAAGTAAAAATGTATAGATACTTACAAACACAAAGAAAAATAATATGAATATACATATAAAAAATCGTTACGTACGTAGAAATTTTTAACATAGGTGACATGGTACAAATATACTATTTGATGTACAAATTATGTGCATACGTAGCGCTTTTTAAATATTTATACAATTTAGTGCACGTTCTTAAGAAATTCCGCAGTTTTACTAAATATAATATATTTTTACTATTAAATATAGTATATTTTTCATATGTTCATACAATTTTTTGATACGTCCTTAAGAATTTTCCCGAATTACTAAATATGGTATAATTTATACAATTTTTTCCTATTCATGTATTCCCATGTAATACAATTTCCCTTTCACGAATTAAAGCAACAAACTCATATCATCAACGTAACTTACAAATTACAAATCCATCGTAAATAACTCAAATTTATCTTCCATCACAATCAACTGTATCAGATAACAACCAAACAATATTCCACCCAAAAATCAATACTCTCCATCCCCTATTCCCCACCTCCCACCCTCAAACCCTACCATTGCGAAAACAAAAAAAAAGTCATCGCCACGTTTGTTTTCAGACGGGCCGATTCCCATCAACAGGTTGGCGGCATCGAGACGGATGCCCGCCGAGCGCGCGCGTCAGTAGTAACGGCCGTGCACGTTCCGCCGGGGCCAAGACGACGAGCGACGCCTGTATAACTACGCCGCCGCCACCGCCTCTTACCTGCGCTATCTCGATCGATCTCAGGCGCCGGGGCTTTGTTTGCCACGGCTTGCTGTCGTCCCTCGCTGCTGCTCGTCTGTTTTCACTTGGGGCGTCTGATTGCTTCTTTTTTTCGTTGCTTTCGTTATGGAGGTGGTTTTTTGGAGAAAGACAATTTGCGTCGATTGTTCTTGATGGATTTTATCGAATTGGCGGGTGGCTTTGTGCACTGTTTTGGGGTGTGTAATAGGGAAGGTTGTCGAGCTTTTTTATTGGGTGCATTTTAGTTCGAGGTTGTGGTGAGCTGTGCTGATGATCTGAAAAATATGTTAATTGATTAATTATTGTTAATTTTGTTATTATAGTGGTAGTAAATACGTGTGTTAGTTAAATTGGCAACATTTTTAAAAAGTAGAATTAATTGGTCTACTAATACACTTTACTTTGATAATTTCAGAAAACAAAAAATTTGAAGCTGTTTCGTAGCTATTGGTTCACTAAATATAGATGAAATTAATTATTTAAATTAGAAACATTTTAATATGACTTACAATTCTATTTTAAGAAGAAGACACGTTTTTTCTAGGATTGATTTTGATCAGACCAGCTATGAAAGTGTTCTGGGGACCAAATTATATTTCCATATAAATCAGATTATATTAGAAATCATTAGTAAGTAAATGAAATGATTTCATTTAATAATACGAGTTTTTATAATGTTGTAATATAATAATATAGTAATAAAAATTGACATAATTTTATATTTAATTTATGAAGTTGAAGCATAATACACAGGTAATTTATCCCTTTCCTGATAATTTACATTATCGTGTTACTAGAGAGATTGCTAATATAAAGTACGTGTATAATATCATTTAACATACAGTTAATTATTTAAATAAAAAATCTAAAATAACATGCTTTTTATGAATAAGTAACCAACAAAAAAGTAAACTTTGCCATTTATCATTACGTACTGTATGCCGAATATTTATGAATCACATGTTAAAGAAGCACGTTTACGGAATATTTGATAGATTAAGTATGATGAAATCCTTATCAAATAACTGTTCAATGCACTTCAATTAAAAAATTCTTACCAACTAAATAATTTACCTTCAATGTATTTCAGATTATATTTATTTTTTAGTTCAAAATAAATGTCTACAGAGCAAACTTTTTAATAAATTTTTGTTTAAATGTTGCATAAATCACTAGCGCATCGTAATTTTGCAATAAAAGTGTGAAACTTATCTTATAAATAAATCAAATTTATTCATGATTTATTATTAAATAAAAACAATGATCAATGACTTCAACTGAATAACAATCACTCAGTTAATATTTGGAAAAAAAGTTCATTTGATATAAATTTAAAAAATAATTATAAAGTATAAACAAATGTAATAAATCAAATGTGCTAGCAAATGTAAAAATTTTTAGATCTACTGAAAATAAACTAAATAAACATTTTATAAAAAAAAAGTCAATTCTGTACATTGATAATTATATAAGAGAAAGAAGTTATATTGGATTGGAGTTATTTTAGATGTACAATCTTCAATTAGTACCGATCAAAGTTTAATTATATAGATTGTAAATCAATGAGATTTAACAATATAACCTATAACTTCAAGTTATTATTTCTATATAAAAGCTAATGAAGAATGAATAAGTATTAAAATATTTAATGATTTTCCATTTATATTAAATTAAGCTAATATTATTTTTGTTAACCAATATACTTTTATTTAAGTTTCATAGTATATTCAATTCAGTTACTTGAATTATCGAAAATAACATTAAATTTATACCTTATGATCATTATATAAATACATAAATTTAATAAACGATGATACATCTTATTTTACAATTTATAAAAAATACATTTCCAAGTCTTTTAATCTGTAATAATTTACGAAAATCTATTTCGTTACCTAATCGCTACTACAACAGAGATTTCATAAATAGGACAAGCTTCCTTTAAAATCGCGTTTTATGCTTCCGATGACTGTGCCCCTGTACTATAATATTATTATTCCTTAATTTTGTATTTCTACTTTTTTTCTCCTCGTCGTTCAAAAATAGCAAACTTTAAATCGACGAATTTATGGCATCGGATGTTCCGTGAATCATACTCGAATATCTTATTTATTCATCGAGCTGGAAATCGAAGCCTCCCAGTTCCAGAGGCTTCGCACTCTGGCTATAAAGCAAGTCGCGTCGCACAGAAACTTGTTTGTTTTATTAACACCTTAAAAAATTATTGTCTGCGTACCAGTGATACCTGGCCTGGGCCTAGCAGATAGCCCCTCCTTTCTTTGATGACTCACGATGTAACTGGAGATGTTCCTGGCAGTGACTGTCGATGATAATTTATTTGAGGTGAGCTGCAGCTTTCGAAGATTAAGTTGAAAAATGGATTATATCTTTCGAATGAAAGTAGTTTTATGAAGTGATTCTAAAGAGAAGAAATGATGTATTGAATTTTATTTTTTTTAGTATGGTAGTTGTTTTTTTTTTTTTTTTTTTTTTTTAATACGGTAGACTATAAAAATTATTCAAAGTGATACTTGACCAGTAATTTATTTTAATATCTGAAAGTTATCTATCCATAAAATTTGATCTTTTTAAAATACTTTGTTTTAGTATACCGGCACATTTTCTTAAAATCAATTATAAAGATTTGATTTTAGAAATGAATATCTTTGGTAAGTATATTAAAAGTAATTATATTAGTTAAAAAATATTATAAATAGGTCAGCAAAAAGTAAAACGAATTTTTAAAATACAAATATAATAAAACTGCAGCGACTTAATTCACGGAGCACAATAGTACCCTTAATATCAATTATTATAATTAATTTTAGATTTAATATTGTTTGATTATTATACAGTGCAGGAAAATTATAATAATTATTTAACCTACTTATTGAATTCGCGTTAAAATATAAATTTTTAGGAAAATTATTCAATAATGATTCCCGTTTTCTAAATTAGATAGTTCGAACTATTTACGATATCGTAAATGAAATGCAGATTTATGAATTATTAAGTAAGTTGAATAGATTTATTTATTTTTACTCTCTAAATATATATCCGAATAGAAAATTAAGTAAGCCATAATTATGATTTCACTATACTGCATTATTATTGATATAATTATGACAGTTACTTCGGCCTAAGTTAGGGTCTAGATATGATCTAATAAAATGACAACTATCAAGCATAACTAATACATTTTTTACTCGTATCTATTTAAAAATCTTATCAACTTCAAAATCCCAGTCAACGAAAACATCAACTAACGAAAAACAATACCGACATATAAAAAAACTTATCTCCTCAACAATTTCCATTCACAACAATCCACTCACCAAAACGTCCCCAACCAACCTCACCTATCCCAGCACCCTATTAAAAAACAACAAAATCCTCCACACTCCCGCACATTTAATTCGCAAATCGATGCGCCAGCCATGTTTTCTCTTGCCGCCGCTAATCGAGCGTACAAACGAAACGCCCCGTTTTCCCGCGCTCGACAGTTTGTCTTCCGATGCTTAGCTTCTGCGGCGCGCAAGCTTACGTAATACCGATGACAATGATGGAGCGGAAGCGGCCGCTCTGGGCGTCGTCCTAGTGCACATACACCCACAGCCGTAGACATATACATGCACACGTACGTAAGGCTCGACAGTTCGAGAGCGAGGTAGATAAATAGATGAGGCAAGATCGCGGCAAATGGATATGTAGAAAGCCAATGTGTGCAGATGTGGAGGCTTTGTTGTCTTGGGGATTTTTGGATTATTTTAGGAAGGAGCTGGGTGCTGTTTGAGAGGCTGCGGGGCTGGGAAGTTCGACTGCGTTTGCTTTTGGGGAGGATTTGGAATGGTGTTTTCGTTTAATAATAGTGTACGTTATTTTTATTTTTGTTATTATTAGCGGATAAATGTTTTTTAACAGAATTTTCAGAATTGAATGACGTAGTATTATTGTTAAATATTTTGGGAAACGTTGATTTTAGATTTTGTCATGTAATATATATTGTTTTGAACTTTCGTGTATATAATTGATTTTAGTCAGTGATTGTACTATTTACTGTTATTACTTAATAACGATTTAAGTAATAAAATTTGATACTACTGCCACTGTAGCTTTTATTGAATTTATCTATTCACGTATTGGGTATACTCTGCATTGTCAATCAAAAAATAATTGAATATGAGGTAGAAAAGCATCCTTGAAATAGAATAAAATTAAACTTAAATGTGTACGTCGACGAGCCAAGATGTATAAAAATAATTCTCTAAGTAATGCACGACTATGTCTCTGGGAAAGGAAAATATATTAATTTATAAAAGTATTTTAACTCTACCATCGAAGGCACTGGGAACCCGCACATTCAAAGAGATGATTGAATTTTTAAAAACGTAATCCTACGAACAAACTTTTATAAGGAAACATCCATTGGAAAATATCCGTTTCGGCCATCGTCAATACGATACAGACACTATAACTATAATATTAATCTCTCGTCGACACTATAATATTAGTCCCCCAAATCAAGCATTGATCAAACCTCGTTACAAGAAACAACTTGATCAAAAGCTCTTCGAACTCAACAAGCTCTCCAATCACTCCCACACCATCACGACCTTAACAACAAAAACCGTCCCACTCAAACCTGATCCTTCCTCATTCAAATTCCAGCTCCCATCCCAGGTAAAGATAATCCAGCTATCATTAATCCCCTCGATCGGCAGTCACTCTGCAGAGCCTCTCGAAGGCAACCCAGACCCTGCCCCCCGGAAGTAGTCGCAGCATATACAGCATAGAAATGACGAAGGATCAGGCCTAGACAGCCTGGCGCGCGCGACCTCGACGCGTCGTGTACTCGTGGGGGTGGGAGGGAAGCAGCTCGTGCAAACGCGGCGGCACGCGATCATAATTAAATGACATCCCCGCGGCTATAATAAATTGCTGTCAATTATTATTTCGAGGCGAAGTAATAGGCCCGCCTCCCCAGCGCGGCGCAATTAATCGAACCTTAAGAGCCTTCCCCTCGGTGCCGTAAATATTCGGCGGAAAGTACGTCTAGCTGTGCGCTGGTGTATGTGTACGTGTATAGGCAAATACTGGAGTGAGTGAATTAGGGGAAGGGTGAAGGTTCGGGGACGTTGGAGTGTTTGAAGTTCCCGTTTGGTGTGTTGGTGATAACGTTTTTCGTTGGGAATGAAAGCCGAGATGCAACTGGTTTTGTCTGATAGTTGCGGGAACGGGGAGATGAATGTGCTGAGACCTTTATTTTTGAGAGGATGACACTTTCTTGATGTGGGCCGTGGCCGCGCTGTCGGATTTGTTGAAGTGACGGTTTCGAATTTCAAATGTGAAGATAAGGAGGGGAGCTATTGTTTTATTTTACAGTCTAGTAACTATTTTTTTTTTCGTTGAAAATCGATTGCATGATAGAAAATTTGTTATATTAATATTATTCCAAGTGACATTTTAAATAATGTTTGAAAGAATCGACGATTCCTAAAACGATCAAATGTTACAATCTTGTTGGAACAACGGTCCTTTTGCCTCGTTGGCTAAACATGGCGCAACCATTTTTGCAATAAAATTCAAGTTGTATGTACTACAATCGTTTATCCCGTGTCCGAGGACTTCTGGTTTTTGTGTGTCGGGAAAAATTTGCTTTATTGATACAGTTTAAATGTCCGTCGTGTTCGCAGGTCTTTTTCGGCTAGGAATTAGTATTAATGATGCATTAAAATATTCAAATTGACTTTTTTTGCGTGCTAATTTAGATGATTATCGATCTCTTTTTTGGTATAAATTTGCATAATGGGTATAACCTGTAATCGTTAGCATACCCGGCAGTTCTTGGAAGTCGTTCGAGTAAATTAAACTGTAATTAAGATGCTAAAGTATCGAGAAATTTAATTATTTAATAAAGTTGCTGTGTTCTTGTTAAATGGAAATGTACAATTTATCGACAACCGATACTACTGAGAATTCAGATATATACCGTATTTCAAGCAGAAGTTTTATTTTACAGTGTAACTGGAGAAGGTTTTGTTAATGATATTTTAATTAGCTATGTTAATTAGACTTCAGCTAATCTTCCATGTAAATATTTCTGTTTAAAATATTAATACTAAACTTTTAATAGGGCATTAGATGATAACGTTTATTTTCTTGTAAAACTGCCGGCTAATACTCTGAGTTCAATTATTTCTTTCTCTAATTGTAAGCAGATGTGAAAATCAATCTAGACTTTGAATTTTTACCGATTATTACCTTACATTATTACCGATTAAAAATCGATAATTAACAAAAATTAAAATAAATTCTTTGATTTGTCAGATCCCCTCAGATTAGGTAAAACTTTGTATCATGATAGAGATCAAATACTTTTCAATGTAAAAGTACAAATTAGTAAATTTAATCTCCATATTATTATGTGAAATTTTACCACATTCCTCGCAAGCGCTAATTTAATGTTTAGATTTATTTTCACATCCCGTCACATAGACTAATAAAAAAACTATTAAAAAAAATCAAAACGATGAGAAATCACCATCGCCCTTTCTTCTTTCCAAGCTCTCACAAAACAATAATCACCTCAAAGTCACTCAACATCCATCTCTGATACCTACCCGCTTCACCCCACATAATAAAGCTTTTACTCTCAACCCACAAATAAAAAAGCCAATATCGGCATCGTGTCAGCACAATCTCTCAGACCAAACCAAGAAAAGAACTCGACGACAGAGTCTCTCACAGCCTCGTCGAGCTCTCCTCTGTATTTGAATAAACGAGAGTCCCCCGTCGCCTTAACGGCGGAGCTTATCGACCTACTCCACTAAGATCGGTATACAGCTCCCGTATATACACTGATATACACTAGCCAATATTTACACCCGTCGATTAATCATCGCGCCGAGGCCACGGAAGGCTGCGACGACTGGTTATATACCTGAGCGACGATCGTAGTGTCAGTCACCTCGGCTCTCTGATAGAGCCAGTTGCGATTCGCTCGCGGGGAGTTTCAGCTGTGTGAAAGGAGAATCGAAAAGTCTGGAAATGGCGGGATACGAAAAAGGTCATTACTCCTTTTCCTTTTTGGATCGGCTTTTTCTGAGAAGCGGCCGATTTTTTTTATTAGTTCCTTGACTCGCGAGTTTCTCTTGTGGTCGGGAGGTGAGTTTCTTTCGTTAGGCTGTGGCGGGATGAATGAATTATTTGACCGAGACAGCTTGGAGTCGAGAGTTTGGGTTTTGTAGGTATTATTGGTCGGTTTGTAGAGATGTGATGTATGGTTCTAGGAAAGAGGTGGGTTTTTGTTTAGAATTTTATTGAGGTTTTTCAACGTACTTTGGCCGGTCTGAGTTATTGGCGGTGATCAATTGGATTTGTAGTAGAATGAAATTTCTTGTTGGTATTTCGTACTGTATTAAATCATAATGTTATATTTTCGTGTATTTTAATTTAGAGTCTTTTTTAAATTTATGATTTTAGGCAAATTTTCGAAAAAAAAGAAAGGAAGGCGAGATACGGTAATACTTGTCGGGCTACCGTCTTGAAAAGAAAGTCACTTCTCATAGAAATTATTTAGCAAAACTCGTTTGTACTGTACGCATCGGGATATGGGCATATATTAAGCGATGTCGTAAATTTGAGAAGCATTCGCGGGTAATCAGCACTCGCTTTTTCTTTTTATGCTAAATTTTTTAATTTTTTAATCATATAAAGCTTATTCGACTTCTGATTATCCGTAAAATAATAAAAATGATTTATTCTTCATAAAAATGTGTATAGTCCGAATTCTTTATTAAGATACCGCTACTTTATATTTCAATTATATTAATCGTATTTGAGATGTTTAAAAATATACCACAATATAAGAATGAAAAGATATTGGAGATTCTAAAATAGAAACGGAATGTGCTTTTTGAACTAAATAAATTGAAAGACCGTCTAACTAAAAATATGCACATCCATCCAGAAACCTTATAAGTGGTATAACTTATAATTAGAATTTCCTAATGCATAACTTATAATTAGAAATTCCAAGAAATTCATATCGAACTCCAATTCCAGCAGACACGTTTCCAGAATAATCGAAACTGTCAGTATACGCCAACGAAACGTGCATCTATTTCCGGCCCCGCGACGCCTGATGTAATCCGCTCTCTGAAAAGCCCAAGGAGAGACAAAAAAGCGAGCTCGCATAATAGTTTGTTATCCTCGGCTTTTTTTTCGCTGTACGCCTTCGTTCCTTTTTTCCTCGTCCATTCAGCAGCCAGTTTCGACGAGTCAAAGATAAATCGATCCGACGGGTCACGACAGTCGCACGAAACGCGTTGACGAATTTTTTCCTCGCGCGCCGCTCGCTCGTACATCCAGATAGAACCGTCGGTTTTCTTTCGCCGGCTGCTCGTTCTAAGGTAATAAATAAAAAATACCGTAAAAGTCGAAAGTTTCGAGGGGACAAAAGTAAAGCTCTCTCTATTAGACCCGGTAATTACGCGATTCTTTGAATGTTTACATTTTTTACGAACGCCCATTCTACCTCTCAAACGGCCGGCGAAAAAGAAATAGAATCAAAGAAAGAGTCAATCCCGAGGAAACCTGGAATAAGCAAAGAAAACGAGGCCTACAAATCGCGAATTTATGCAACAGGCGTATATCAATTAAGCCCAGAGGCCCGGCGATTTTTTGCCCGATTCTCACGGCTCGCGGCCGTCGCATAAACAAATCCAGCTCGCGCGCGATTTACGCGCCGAATCGGCGTCCATTAACATCGGCCCGCTCGGATTTATCGACACCGCGCCACGGGGGGAATGTAATTAAACGCGCCCGGCCGATATCCAAGAGGCCGAAGGAAAAATGCCGCGATACTGGCATAGCGGTCCCGTTTGCCTCTCTTAGACGATGTATATAGTCGGCCGATCGCCGGGAAAATGAGCGGGACTCATTAGGGATTCGAGGGTCGAAAAACTGCCGGGATTTTTTTCTTGCCGGCCCGACGACGCGGATGCTTTTCTCGTTCGCGCGAATACGTAATTACAGCGGGGCTTTCCGTGGGAGCGGGCTTCTTCTTTGTTCTCCGTTCTTGGTTGCTCTTTTTAGTTCGGCTGGGTTGGCTCGGCTTTTTTGCTCGCTTTTTAGTTTTTGAACTTTTCATCTGGCGCGCCGGTGAATTTCTCGGGGACTGCGAGGGAAAGGGATTTGTAAAGGGGCGTGGGAATTCGAGTTGGCGGTGTAAAGTTTCGGAGATGAATTGCCGGGAGGAGACGGCTTGGGAGAAATTAGATGGCGGGAAAGTGTTTTGAGGTGTTTTATTTAATTGAGGTGAGAGATTTGGAAAATTTGTAAGGGAATGTTAACGGTGGTTTTGGAGTTTAAAAATATATTGGTTATTTATTTTTTGCAGTTCCATTTCCAGGCATGCAGAAGAAAAGTTTCGTAAAATGTATTTAATTTATAATCTGCTATGGATTATAAATAAAAAAAAAATATTTTCAATTTATGTGAAATACAATCAAAATCGTAAAAAAGAACAGAAATCTTTTCGAGTATTACCTCTTTTTTCATTTTATTACATTACTTTACAATTATATTTCAGTTATTTAAATTTAGTCGAGATTCTGGTTTCCCGAGAATTCGCTGTGAATGTACGGAATGTTTCTCAAAATTTAATACGCAAACCGCAGAACAATGGTTAAATTTAATTAAAAACCATTATATGAGTACCAAGAACTTGAAGCGGTAACATTTTTCCAGTATTTTCGTTAATCAACGCTCTGACGCGGAAAAAGAGAAAAAAACGAAAAGAAATAAAAAAGTTTTGGCAAACGGTTATCAAATTAAATTTATTTATCAAAATGTTTATAGCTCAACAATAAAAGAAAAAAACCAGCTTCACAGATGAAAAATCTCGCAACGCTACGCAAACATCCGCAACGAAAATATTGTTCCTAATAGACTCGCGTCCCATCCGGCAGCCCAGCCTCGAAAAATCCCGATAAAAGTCCCAACAAACCGATATCCATTCAAATGAAAGCGCAAATTTTTCACGCATATTTATACCTCTATTTCAAATTTCACGTAAAAATATTTTCACCAGGGTCACCCTCTCTCTCGCTTCCATACTACTTTCCTACCCTCTCCCTCACCTCTCGCTTTTTCGCGCGCTCCTGCCGAGTATCTGTTTCCCTGAGCGCGTGGACTCTTTCTCTCGCTGCTCGGTCTGCCTGTCTGTCTTCGTCGCTCTCAGGCTGCGCGGCCGCAATTTGCATATTTATGGAGCGATCCGATTCGCACGAGTCATTTGCATATCCTAACGAATGTCGAGCCGCGCGCGCGCGGGCACAGCTCGCGCTTTCCAATTCAAAGTCTTTCTCTCATAACTGGAAAAAAGAGAAGATCTGGCTGGGTATATAGATAAAGTATAGTGGGGAATGAGGAGAGGCGCGAGTCTGTGTACACGGGGAGTAGTCGAAATGTTGGAGAGAGAAAGAGGAACGAGGTCGGAATTACTAAAGGAACATTGATTTTTGGAAAAGAACTTATTTTTCGAGCGGTAAGATTGTTTGCAGGCGCGCGTGTGTGTGTAGAAAGTCAAGGGTTAGATCTTTTGCTTGTTCGTCACGTATCCGAGGCACGTGTTGTAATGAGCGACTTGTAAGATAAGAGAAAGGTTATAGTGTTTTTTTTTTCGTATGTCACGTATTTCAGACACGTTTTAACGAAAATTTTTAATTATTATATTTGCTATTGGAGACTCGCACAAAAATTATTGTTATTGTAATAGTCAATACTAAAAGCTTGAATCCTTTCTATAAATTATTTTTAAATTAGATTATTGATAGGAGCATTTTATACCTTTTAAAGGACAAAATCATACTTGTTTTTCCTAATTGAAAACAAAAATAACAATTCATTTGTATTGCGCAAAAGTGTATTATTAATTCTTGAATAGTAATTAGCGCTTTAAGTACACTAACTTCATTCACAAAGTTGTCAAATGTAATTAGCTTTAAAACCTTCATATCTCATTACAGTTTTGCTTTGCTTAACTATTACATTTAGTTACTCTTTAACGCCTTTACAAAAAGGAACTTCTGAAATACAATTAACTCAATGAAAGTAAAAATATAAATGTTTGTTAGTAGAGCGTCTATTTGGTATAAACTTTAAATGGGTCAAATTAAACTGGAAGGTGATGCAAGAAGTAAAATTGGTATTTTCTATTTCAAGTTTTACTGTTTATAAAAATAATTGTTTATTTTTAAAATTATTTTCATACAAATTTACAAATTTAAATTTACACTATCGATTTTACCTATACTAGAAAGCGCTTACGTTTATTTTAAAAAAAGGTATACTTTAATTTATAAATAATAGTGTCCATTTAAAAACAGACGAAAATAACGTTATTATTTTTAAAAATTAATAATTTCACAATTATTAATATAAAGCATTCTATTGATAATTTATTAATAAAATTTTAGTTTATTAAATTAATTTAATACTTTATTAAAAAATAAATTTTTAAGTAACCTTTTTAAATTTAATTGAATTAATTTTATAAAATAAAGATAAAACTGAAAAAAGAATCTAATTCTAAAATAATTTGGAATCTCGAGAAAAATCATCGTATATTCTTTACAAAGTGTTAATTTTAAAAGCATCACAATGAACCACATAGTTTGTAATAAAAAATAAACACGAGAATTTCTAAAGTATTTTGTTTCATTACTTAAAATTCAGACTGAAGTAAAAACATCCGTTCAAACGGCTTTTTAACGGAACATAATCGGCGAAAAATCTAACTTGTAAGTGTCAATGAGGCATCTTCTATTCCAATATTTCACAAAAAAATTGGCTTTCAAATACTTGCTTATAAAATAATGGTAGAGAAATCTCTTGAAAAGTTTCTTTTCGTTTTTGTACAGTATTAGTTGCTGCTTAAAATATTCTATTAATTTGCGTTATTGTAAAATTAAGAAATATTAATTATAAGTAATTTTAAATAAAACGTTAATATACAAAATTAATTTTAAAAAATCTCAAAAATAGATGCGGTTTAATCAAGTAAAATTATTGAGTCATTCAACTAATGTTATAATTGGCACGTATAGAAATTTCCCCAACCAAATTGGCCAAATCTTTAAAAATTGGCTAGTGGATGTCTAATTCTTCACAGCTGGCCAACCGCTGGTCAAAAAATGGGGAAACTTTCTATCAGTGTATAGATACATATTTAAACTAATTTAACGAAAAATATTTGTACATTATTCGAACTCTAACAAATGTCGTTTAAAGTATCTCAATGACTGCAGTAGAATGAGTCCGATATGGCCAGACACTTTGCCGTAAGCTCAAACCACAATTCGTTTATGTTCTTGCTAATTCTACTTATATATGTTTCTTCAGCAGTGAAAAACATCAATCCACTAACAAAATGACAATTGGAAAACGATAATCACTTGATTTATTCGAACTCATTTTTACATATTCAATTCTCTCAATTCCCAACCAAAATAAACTGCACTGTTATTACTTCTGAATACCGACGTCACGAGTCTTTGTGACGCTCATTGCATTAAATACGTAAAAGAATTCACCCTCTCTCCGTTTTTCTTGCCACTGGATAAGCGCTCGATCTAATTCAGGAAAACTCGATCCGTTCCTATTGATTGCGCGTCGCGACGACGATAGAAGGAAGAATCGACGACTCTCCGGGAGACGAGATGGAAAAACAGAAGAGCTAAGGCAGATTAGATTGTCGCTTGGATTGTCCAGGTCGCTTTAAACAAACGTAAAAGAGTACGTGCCGCGTACGCGCTGATTTTGGAGTCAAAGATATATTGCAGACGTAAAGATGTACTTGAGGTAATGTTTAGGAATTCTTATTTTGATATGATTTTTATTTATTTTCAAATTTTATGAATTTTACTTTTTTATATGAAAAAGTATTTATTACTAAATAGTGCAATATTTAAAAATCATATTTAAGTACCGATCAATTATAAGTCATATAACTAACTGACAGTGTCATACCAGTGGGTTACAGAATCGATCGATACATTGGGAAACGTTTTTAGATGCTTCAATATAGACAAATATAGACCGTAGCAGTGCAATCTTACGATTCGAAAAACATAATTCTCAGTTTTTCTTTTATTCTAGCTTTCTCTTGTAAAACTTCATTTTAAATGTTTTCAGGCCGGATCGCATTTTACTTAAAAGCAATATTTTTAGATTTTTTAAAAGTAACAGTACAAGTATCTAACTCCAGTGTTCTCAAGCGCTAGACTGCGCTTACACAGCATCTTTTCTGATATTTTGGTATCTACAATGATATCTCGAGGTTGCTGTATCCATGACATGAATGTATGGAATTCTTACTTTCTTGGTAATTGAAACAGTAAAGAGTATAATAATTTATAAAGAACAAATGTTTTTAGTCTCAAGATAAAAATAAACAATTGTAATCAATATAAGTATACAATATTGCAAACACTAGAAAAAAGTAAAAAATTATTCTTATTTGAAATACGTAAATATACAATCATTGTTAATTGAAAACTAATCATTTATAATTCTAGAATACCGTATAATATTGATAACTGTTAATAGTGATAACGAGAAATTGCTGAATCGTTATTATTTCGAGCTAATTTTTACATGAGCAATAATTAATAGTTTGATTTATCTAAATTGAAAATTTTTAGGACAGTTTAATTTCATTATCACATCTGTAGCTCTCTTAATATAAATGTAATTACTTGCTTGAAAACAACGTTCAATAATTAATGAAAACCTACAAAATTATTTTAAGCAGCTTATTCGTGGAAAATAGATGGAGAAGATAGCCGAATCGAATATATAAAATATATTCAAGCACATTCATTTAAATCAATTAACATAAATCGGTCACTTTGATTGAAGAACCTTTAATACACATATTATATATTTTTTTTTAGATTTTATTCTCAAATAAAATTCCTAAAATATATTCTGGATATAAAGATTATGTAAAATCAAATATTTAATAAAAAATGGTCTGATTTATGAATATTTTTAAATTTTGTAAAATAGAATTCTGTGCTTTTTGGATCATTGAGATTGATTATAATTGTAATTCTATCTTACTTTACACTTTCAACGTTTTACTTTTTAGATACGAAGGAATTAATTATAAAACATTTTTCTTTTTTATAAAGTCATACATATTCTCATCGACTTATATAACTATTTGAAATATTATTTTTAGATTACAGTACTTGTGTTGAACAGGTATAAATTATCTTAACTTATCGATAAACAATATATGAACTATATGTTCTATGTTACTATTAAAAGTAAACAGTAAAATGAAATCTTATTTTTTCAATTTGCCATGTTTTTACAATAACACAAAAATAGATCTATTTTACTCTGTATAGTATTTGAACTAATTAACTTTTGTCACATGCCACTCGGAAATCAAATCTATGAAAATAATAGTGATTTTTAATTTTATGATACTAATCTTAATACACGTCAATATTTTTTATCTTAATCTCGTCAAAAGTTTTTAAAACGCTTATCCTACGTTGAATTATCCCTAAAATTATTTTTAATAATAATTCAATCGTTGTGTTTGACAAAGAAAGTAAATCAAAGTTTGCAATGAGATGAAAAAAGTTTTTCCTTCAAATATTTTTTTTTTATAATTAAGAAATTCGAAAATTCCAGTTCAATATAAAATTTATCCCATCTACCTTCTTCAAGTTCGTACAAAGGCATAAGAAATATAAGTACTTTATCAAAAAATAAATTGCGTCAAAGCCATCTAAAATTTTCCCATTTCCATTTTCTCTCAAAAAAATATCGGAAAAAATTACGACACTTCCTTCCGACAAATGAATTCATAATACTGCGTTAGAAGAAAACGTCTATTTTATGTAAATGTTACCGTTACGGATCATAAAAGTGGGCGCGCGAGCATGGCGCCGATAAAAAAAAGGCGGCAAAGAAAATAAACCTATTATTCTTACCGAAAGAACCAGAAGAGAGGACAGAAGAGGGGAATAAAAGCCGTTCCGCCAGGCAGGGGTAGAGAAGGTCAAGAACGAGAAGAAATCGCGGGCATCTCGTGAATAAAACTCGACGGTCGCGGTAATTTTTTTCCATAATGCCCCGCGCCGCCGGCTTTGCGTATAATAAATCGATGAAAGTGACATTCGATTCGTGAGCACACACACACGTGGAACTGGCGTACGATCGATTTTCCTAGCCTATAGAACAGTCGGTCAGGCCGCGTGTGTATCTAGCCCAGTTTAATGCTTTAACCTTAAGCTGGTGCGCCGCTAATGTAATGACTGGCCAAATATAAATGGAGCCGTTTGCTGAGAGGCCGGTTTGTTTTCCTTTTTCTTAGCGGCAATTTGCAAAGCCCTCGGCCGATTAATTTTCTTTTGTACGCGTGGTTGATATTCACGGTCAGTGTGAAGTACTTTAGAATGTATAGATAAAAAAGTCTAAGTTTAGTTTTTACTATTTTTTCATTATTATTGATATATTTATATAGTTAGTAAATAGTGTACAGAAAGTTTTCCTTTATCGAAGAAAATAAAATTTTAGTATTTTTTTTTTATTAATTGCTTTATATTTTTTTTTATGAATTTCCATTCCAATCCTATGAGATATGTAAATTAATTTTAATTCGAAGAACTTTCAAATGATCTTGTGGTTTTCTTTCAAACATATTTTAACGTACGAATACCTCACCAATGATCGTTAAATGATTTTATGAACTTTTCGAGGAAATAGAGTAAATCATCGATTCAATACATTTTCATATTACATTTTATTTCATCACATTTTGAATATTCGTTCAAAA
>JAPYZA010009740.1:0-10544 GCA_030522685.1 Eupelmus azureus | reverse complement strand
AATTATCTCAATTTTAGTATACTACTCTTATTTTCTATTAGAAATTTTTTTATTTAACATAGTACATATTTTCATGATATTTTTAGTAAATAAAAATTATTTTATGGATTTAAACTTACATTTTGAACTTTTATAAAGATTAAAATGTAGGTTGTAAACTTTTTATTTCCAGATTTCGCACTTTTGAGCTTAGAGTGTAGTGTATTATTTAAAATAAATAAAGGGAATAATAAACAGATTACAATAAAAATCATTTAACAAATTTTTATATAAATTTAACATACAGATTATTAAGAACTCAAAATTAAAAACAAATAAGTAAGCCAATAATAGTTTAATAATGAAGATATATCAATTGGTAAAAGAATAAAAGTCAGATATCTTATTTGTTTTATTATAAATTGCAATTATAAATCTATTTTTTTATATTTGCATAACTTTTTGTGATCAATAATTAACTACTTCTTTTCAAACAACATACAGTTAAATTACTATCGCGCGAATTTTTTTATATTAATTTTAGATGACCTACGCACCAGCCAATCTTGAAGCGAGCTATGCCAAACAATTTCAAAACCAAATACACATAAACCCATAAAAACTCCAGTTGCCCAAATAATAAAAAGCGGCAGGGCCTCCCTAAATTCGAGCTCAATTGGCTTACTTTTAGGCGGATCAGGAATATTCTGAAGATACATACTCTTTAAACGCTGCAATATCCCATTGTTCATCAATCGTAGAATGCTAAAAAAAACAGGTTAAAGGAAGTTAGTTTATTTTTAACCAGCATACTAATATGTAATCTGCACTATGAATTTATATAAGTATGAAAGTGTGTAAGTGGGTACCGAAAAACTAATTGTAATATTGAATAGTTTTGTAAATAACTAGTCCTTAAAAATTCAAAGATTGAACTAAGTTAGAAACGAAATATATTGATATTTAAAGTAAAATTACCAAATTTTAATATTGCTTCCCAATTGACACATACAAAATTTATATTCTTTTTTAATTAATATTAGAAAGTTCTTTATCAAAAACAGACATTTCTAAAGTTTACAATCTAAAGATTCGTATTTATTATTTTTCCTGAAGACTTATTCTCTTTACTATTCTCTGAACTATAGTTACAAAAAAATAGGAGATCTGTTGTTAAATGGTTAATTGTAATTTCATAGCTTCTCTCCATTTCGTTATATTTAATTTGCCTGGTAGAAAATTTACCATATTCTGGGCAGAATTTTTCGTCAACGTATGTTAAAATGACATTTATTTAGAAATTCCGAAAATATTTTACTACAACAGACGTAAATACTTATATTATGCCTCTTTTGCAGGCGTGAAACGCTCATATTACGATTTTGGGAGCATAAAATAAAATTTTTGTAAAAAACATAACTTATTTGAAATAAAGATCCCCAGTGTAAATATAAACACTGAAGGTATACAATAAAAAACCGCTGCTGATTCATTAGTTATCTTATCTTCCTCAAAATTAATTTATAGCAACTATGTTTATATTATATAGTTTAAATGTAAAGTATTTTTGTATACTATATTTTTTATTTATATTTAAAACAATTTAATTTTTTTCCAAAATTTCAAGTGAATTGAATAGATTTTACTCTCCTATAATTGTGGAACATAAAAACTCATTATTCAAATCTTTTTTTTTTTTATTTTTTATTACAAAGTTCATCAAGAGAAGTATTTGAAATTTATAGTTTGTATATTTTCTGCATTACGATGATTTTTTCCGTAAAAGAAGTAAGGAAAATTTTTTAAAATATGAATATAATTTTTCATTATTTAATATTTAAAAACATAACACTTATTATCAGCTTACGTTTAAAAGATGCTAATAAGTTCAAACGTGATGTATTAAATTCTAAAAAATACCTACTTGTAATTTATAGTATCTGCGAACGGGCTGCGTTTCGGCAGAGCAATCGAATTGTACTCCACACGATCAGTCAACAACCAACCCAAATTGCAAGGCAGGATTTCAGTGTTCATATACGTCAGTTCGTCTGTATAGTAAGCGACTTTCTCCTTGCACACCTACATAATGTTTAGGTAAATTATTATTTTGAAAAAATTAGTTTAAATGATTTTGAGTAAAATATTTTGTTTCGTTATTTTTTTTTATCTGTAAGTGTTACCTTTTTGGTCGTGAATATTATTTAAGATGTCAATTTGTCGTATTATAACTTATATGCGAAGGGATTTTTCTATTATTTATGTGATAGGAGTGTAGTCTTACATTAACTTTAACTTCAGTCAAGAAAACGGAAACTTCACGACTATTTGAGCCTTCAATTGATTGCCTAATCTAATTAAATTAGTGCTTGAACTTATTGACAAAAAAGCTAGAAAGCAAAGAAACTGATTTTTTGCATGAAAGACCGATGATAACCAACTAAGTTGATGCATACTTAAAGAAAGGAACAGTACCTGCATGAATCCTTCGCGATTTGATGTCGGCTGTTCATATGCTGGTTTCAAGTGAAACAGAAGTGGGCCCAGTAGAGAGTCGTTTTTATTCTGCTCTTGGAATCATTCGATTAAAAATCAGAAACAAGTTAAAATGTTTGTAAATGAATTTCTTACAATTAGTTGTTCATCTCTTGAACCATGCTTGATAATTAGCTTGTAAGTATTATCCTGCAGAAACTCATCGTAAGTGGAAAACGGCAAATAATCCGTGATTTCAGCTACGGAACTGGTGATCGAAGCTGCGTAAAGGGAATTAAGAATATAAGCCGACAGTAAGATCCAAAAATATAGAATCCGCATCGGAGTATCTGATGGATTTTCTACATTAAGAACAAAACATCATTTTTGAAAATAGCAAAACATTATGTATATTATATAAATTATAAATATAAATACCTGCCAGACCTTGCTGAGCATAAATGCCCCAAATATTGATTATATTGTTAGTATACATTTTTATACTGAAATAAGGTTTTCTAAATTTATTCTTGATAACACCTGATAATACTGACAGAATGGCTATTAATGATGTAGTCCACATGAGAGTATTATAAATCTACATAATTTAAAAATTAAAATTATCTCAATACATATAAGTCATTAAATCTAACTTGTTTTCTCAAAGAGAATGTTTTATTCTTATTCAATCAAACTATTTTCATAAAAGATCTATATAAAAAATTGACAAAAATATTTGATCTGCTCCTATATGTACCTGAAAGTGCGGAGACCGTTGCATCTCCGCCGAATCAAGCCGTTTGATGTAGAATCTGGTGTTCCTACGACCAAGCGGAATCGAGAAGTCGATAATGGCCAGCCTGGACTTGGACATGCTAATCAGAGATGCGGCTAAGTCTGCTTTCCCTTCATAAAGGATTTGCATGAGTCCATTCCAATGCTCGTCGTAATAGCCTACGATATCGTCCTCAACCGTTACCTCATACTCGAAATGGCTAACATTCTTTAATTCTTCAAGCAGATGTTTTACAAATGGTTCGGGTTCTTTTAGCTATGCTTGACAAATAAATGATAAGGAACGATTTGAAATTAATAAGTATAATATTAATATTACCTAAATATATTAGAAACGTAACGAAAATTCAATAACATAATAATTGAAAATTGATGCAACGACTTAGTAATATCATAGAAATATTTTTAAATGGCCTTTAACCTTGGCAATTCTCAGCGTAATACCCTTCATGTCCTTGTTAAGTTGTAGCACGTTGTCGTCACGCTCGATGTCGAGCTTCACGCCTGGCTCCCAAATCGCCAACTGAACGATCTCTGTCTGGTTGGGAAAAACTGAATAATACTTCTTGACGCTTGGATTACCCAAGCACTTAACGATCATGCGGGTGTCCATGAGTAGATTGAACGGGTTACCGCGGGGTTTGTTACAATCAAATCTAGTTGCTGTGTTGTTGATACGGGCGAACCACGGAAAGGCAGAAAGATCGCGTTTTTCGGTGACATTGCGAAAGCGCTCGAGATCTTCCTCTTCGTCAAACATGAGAAAGAAAAGCGGCAGCATCGATTGAGCCAGGAAGTCATCGTATCTTTGGTAGTCCATGGCATGAGCTAGACCACCGGAGAAACTTATTGCCTGGGACATTTTATACCTTCGCGACGCCTCTTTTATGATGGATACCAGGGCTGTTTGGTCGTTTAAGTCTGCAGAACGAAAGAGTTTTGTTGTAATATTTACACGATTTTCGCGGTTTTCGATACCTAAAATGCAGGCCTAAAGTGATCGTTTTTTACCGGTGAGTTTTACTAGCGGGCGTAACTTACTTTAGAATAAATATTTTTAGTTTTCATTACATTTGCTCAAAAGGGGTAGAATGATCTTTCGTTTTTTAATGCAATTGAATTTTTTTTATTTCTTCTTTCCAAAAAACTGTGCCTTAATATAGGCATTGACTTTCATTTTTTCAAAATAATGTTTTAAATTTTTATCTATAACTATTATAATATTTCTTTTTTTCACTTAATTTTGGTTTTTTATATCTTAGACTTTTAAGTATATTACTATTTCTTAATTTTTATCAATTTATAGGCAAGTGAAATTGATAATTGTGTCAAAAATCAGGAAATACAGGCAAAGTACACACACCGTACAACTCCTACAGAGTTGTAATAAATTACCTCGAAAGCATTCTTTACGACGAACGATGAAGATGCTTGAAGATTTATAAAAATTTTGTATATCCGAGATAAAAATAACAAAATTTATAATCGAAAGTGACAAAGTATTACTTATTTTAAGAAAATTTAAAACAATAATTACGACCGCTACTAGAATTTGATGATTCATTTTTAAAGAATTCTGGTTTGCATTCGATGTATTCTTTTCAATAAAGTAAAAACTAATAGAAAAATAAAATTTTATTTGTCGGGTGCAAATATGGTAAAAACACATTTATAGCATGATCCCTACAATTTGAGAAAGTTTATGAACATAAATAATCTTTTCTAGTAAGGTAATTTATAAATCAATAAACGACTATTTTTAGGTTGCATTAACTAGTTCTTACATATAAATTAGATTTGTGAATAGAAGTCATGAATAGTGTTTTCTGCTAGAATTTCCATTTACAACTGTTTTATTACCTTTTCTCCATTTCAATAAGAAGCAGCTACGTGATTCATGTACAATTCTAATATACATGTGGGTGTGTGCGTACGTGTATACGTGTATTCACAACTTTTTAAATTTTATTTTACTACTGCACAGCTTATTTTAATAAACATTTTTGCTAATAGGTTTAGGAGATTTAAATTTAATAAGTAAATAGTAATCGCTAGACTGTTACTAAAAGCGAAAGATCTACTTTTGTCCCGTGTTGCAAATAGTATTTTATTCCACTTTCGACCGAAAGACCACTTTTGGATCTTGAAATGCGGGGTCGAAACTATTATTTCGCATTCTAATATATATATATATATATTTATATATATGTGTGTGTGTGTGTGTGTGTCGATATATATTCCCAAAAAATAGTTTTTAAATTAGCGGGGCAAAAGTTCTTTGACTGATTTTCGGGAAAAATATGCTACTTTCGCCCCGTATTTCAGGGGCAAAAGTTGGTCTTTTCGGTCGGGTGTGGAATAAAATGAAATAAGTGGCCATAGATAAGACAGAAATAAAATATTATTCTATATGCATCTTGTGCCATATAATCTATAAACCCATCCACCGTAATAATCTTCGACTTTACTCCCGTAGTGTATAATGACTACTAAATTATTATAAATATTTATTTTGTTTTAAAAATCTTACATTATATTACTATGAAATTTTTTGTATAATCTTCGTGAAATCATAAAACATTGTAAATTATTACTATAATTTTTATTTTTAAAGCATTCATAAAACATAATGAAAAGTAACAAGTAAAAGCAACAAATATATATTTACATTTTCAGTGGTCTGTTTTTTTAAAGTTCAATATTTTATATAATAGAACAAATATATTTTATTTTTTGTAATATTTCATTAGTATTTTTGAAATTATGATTCATTTTTATTACGATAATACTTAAAATTGATTCGACAAAGTAATGTACTAAAGATAGTATGTGGTAAAAGCACCAAAAAAAGACCCTTTAAAAATTTTCTAATTTATTTAATGACTTTTAATCAAGTTGAGCGTACAGGTTCTTGAAAATGAGAAACCATTCATAAAGAAAAATTCTCTTCCTTCCAGTCCACTTACTTCAAGAATCCTATTTGAATTAAGTGAAAATCATCTTGAAGTCGATTGTCAATTTTTCCAAAAAATACTCTTTCTATAAAAAGATATTATAAGTAATAAATATGTGCTATAGCTTCAAGCGGATTGCTTTTAAAAAGAAGACTTTTTGACTGTATAAAGCTTTTTTTACTTACTATATACATACATCATTTTAATCTATATTGATATCCAGACAACAAATCCAATAACAATGCATAATTAAACTACTATCCTGCGAATCGTTTAAGTTTTAGATGATCAGCGCATGAGCCAATCTTGAAGCGAGCTATGCCAAACAACTTCAAAGCAAAATATTAATAAACCCACAATCAACCCAGTTGCCCAAATAATAAAAATAGGCAAGACCTCCTTCAGTTCAATGTCGATTGGCTTAGTTAAAGGCGGATCAGGAGGATTCTGAAGATACATACTTTTTAAACGCTGCAATATCCCATGGTTCATCAAACGTAGAATACTATAAAACAAATAAAAAAATTAAAATATATTTTTAATTACGTAGTCCGAAACTCATTTTTTACAGTTTGATTACAATTTTTAAAATGGTAAGAAAAGTTTTAGATTAATAAGACAATGTTGAAGAAAATTTCAATCAAATCTTATTCTTAGATGCTTCCAAACATTGACCTGAAACTTTGTAGAGTGATAGAGTGCAATATTACGGAGGGCAACTATGTGTACAATTTGTTTATGTGACAATATATTATTTTTAATAGTCAAAAAACTGTTTAATTTGCAGAATCGGTATAGTAGTAGAACTAGCGGATCTCGTTAATTTAACTTATAAATCGATTGCTAAGGTAACAAAAAAAATAAAACTAATATATACATACAAATATATAAATATTTAGCAGATATCCTTAACACCGAATATTAATTTACATTTAAATAGATGCTAATGAGTTCAAATGTGACGTATTAAGTTCTATTAGGTATATTTATACCTACTAGTAATTTATAGTTTCTGCATATGGGCTGTTTTTCGGCAAAGCAATTGATGTGTACTCGACACGAGCAGTCATCAACCAACCTAAATTGCAAGGACAGATATCGTTCTCTAAGTACGCGGCCTCGTCTGTATAATAAGCAACTTTCTCGTTGCACACCTGCAATAAACAACCTCGTTGAAAAAAATTATGTGGGTTTGAGTTACACTTGTTAAAAAAAATTCAGAAATTCCCAGCCTGTGTTTGTTTATAGACTTTATAATCAGTACTTCAAAACAGAACAGTACCTGCATGAATCCTTCGCGAGTCGATTTCGGCAACTCATCTGATGGTTTTAAATGAGACAGAAGCGGGCCCAGTAAGGAATCATTTGTATGCTGCTCTTAGAATCATTCAATTAAAAATGAGAAATAACTTAAAATGTTTGTAGATGAATTTCTTACAATTAAATGCTGATCCCATGAACCATTCTTGATTATTAGCTTATAACTATTGTCCTGTTCAAACTCTTCATATGTGGAAAACGGCAAATAATCTGTGAATGTGGCTATGGAACTGGTGATTGAAGCTGAGTAAATGGAATTAAGAATGTATGCTGATACTAAGATCCAAAAATATAGAATTCTTATCGAAGCATCTGCTGGACTGTCTACATTCAAAATAAAACATCATTTTAAATTGAAAATAGTTACATAATTATATAAGTTTAACTACCTGCTAGACCTTGCTGAGCATAAATACCCCAAACATTGATCATATTGTCAGTATACATGGTTACACTAAAATACGGTTTTTGAAATTTATTCTTAATAACACCCACTAACGCTGGCAGAATCACTATTAATAATGGAATCCATGTATATGCATTAAAAATCTAGAGACAAGAATTTAAAAGTCGATATAACCCAAAGAATCATTAAATCTAAACGTACTTTCGCGTTCTCAAAGAGAATGTTTAGGTTTCTGATTCTCATTAAATGACACTTTTTATAAAAGATCAACATCAAAAAATTTTGATACATTGCTGTAGTTACCTGGATGTGCGCAGACCGGTGCATTTCTGTTGAATCGAGGCGTTTAATATAGAACCTGGTGTTCCTACGACGAAGCGGAATCGAGAAGTCGATAATGTCCAGCCTGGACGTGGACATGCTAATCAGAGATGCGGCTAAGTCTGCTCTCCGTTCATAAAGGATGAGCATGAGTCCATTCCAATGCTCGTAGAAATAGCCTACCATATCGTCCTCAGCCGTTACCTCATACTCAAAGTTGCTAACGTTCTTTAATTCTTCAAGCACATGTTTTGCAAATGGTTCGGGTTCTTTTAGCTACGCTTGACAAATGAATGACAAGATCGATTTGAAATTAATAAAGAGCATACGCTGAAATTTAATTTTCAAATGTTTGTGATTTCAATTATATCATTGGCATTTTTATATTTAAATGTAATCACTGGAATATAATATTAATATTAATGAATTATTTTAGAAACATAATAAAATTACGATAGGATAATAACTGAAAATTGATGTAACAACGTGGTAATATATCGAATATTTCAGAAATTTTACTAGTAATAAAAATATGCCAAAAATATTTTTCATCGGATACTGGAAATTGCTACGACAATCTGTTAATATTTCCGAAAGATTAAATTCAATGCGATTATATTTCCACTTAACAACTAACATAATCTTAAAAATGAAATTGCATAAAAATGATCAACAAGTGTTATAACCTTGGCGACATTTAACGTAATACCCTTCATATCCTTCTTGAGTTGTAGCACGTTGTCATCACGCTCGATCTCGAGTTTAACGCCTGGCTCCCACGTCGCCAGCTCGACAACCTCTGTCTGGTTTGGAAAAATTGAGTAATACTTCTTGACGCTTATACTATTCACACACTTGACAATCATGCGGGTGTCCATGAGCAGATTGAACGGATTTCCCAGAGGATGTTCGCAATCGAATCCACTTGTCGTGCTGTTGATGAGAGCAAACCACGGATAGGCGGAAATATCGCGGTTCTTAGTGACATTCCGAAAACGCCCGAGATCTTTCTCCGTATAAATCAGCAGAACGAAAAGCGGTACCATCGACTGAGCTAGGTAGTCGTCGTACCTTTGGTAATCTAAAGCACGAGGCAGGCCGTCGGAGAAGCTAATCACCTGGGACATTATGTACCTGTGCGACGTTTCTTTTATACTGGCTACCATCCTGGACTGGTCAGCGAAGTCTGCAGAGCAAAAGAGATTTTTATAGGACTAACAACGAGGTCACACCCCCCAGTGTCATAGATTTTGCTGAAACTTTTCCAGAACATTTTTTAACAAAAAATGGAGACCTGTATCTCACGGTATCTGGAAATAGATCTAAAATCTCGAGTTATGGATATTTTTAGAATTATCTTCATCAAAATAGATTTTAATCAAAACGTAGACAATTAAGTTTAAAATCGGGACCTGCAAATTATGCACTCAAAAAACAATAGTCGTGTTAACTATTTCCGAATAACTAAGTGCTTGGTCTACTCAAGTAAGAATAAAAACGAGTTTTAAAACCATCCTTTTTTAAATATCTGAGTACCTGGGTCACTGTCCTCCGAATAAGAATAATTGTAAAATGATCATTTTTTAAATGATTTAAATTTTTTATTTTAAAAATGGGTACCAGAACTTCAAATTATCTGATTATTTTTTTAATCCAGGTCTCAGTCTGTATTCTACCCCGAATTCGGGTCTACTCGGATAAATATATAATATGATAAATTACCTTCGAAAAAATTTTTAGGACAAACGATGAAGATACTTGAAGATTTATAAAAATTATGTATATCCGAGATAAAAATAATAAAATCCAAAATTATGCCTGACAAAGCATTAGTTATTTTAGCATGATTTAAAAAAATTGTTACAATAGCTACTAGAATTCGATACTTCATTTTCAAAGAATCTCAAAAACGTAAAATTTCAAGGTACTTGGTGGTGGTTTATACAATGTATTTCCTTTAAGAAAACAAACTTCAACAAAGAATACAAAGGCTTTTTTCACCGGCTGTAATTATGGTGAAAACACATGTAAACATATAATCCCTACAATTTGAGAATATTATGAATCTTATCTTATCAGCAAGTTAATTTATAAATCAATAAGGAACTATTTTAAGATAATATTTCATTTTCTGCCTACATGTTGGATTTATGAATATAAATCATGAATTTTTCTTATCGAATTTCCATTTAGCACTATTTTTGCTTCCTCATAGAGGAAGCTTTGTAATAGTAAAATTTTGAGTTTCGTCAAATCGCTTTAGAAACATGTTTAGAAGTGTTAGAAGTTCAAAT
>JAPYZA010009723.1:0-10733 GCA_030522685.1 Eupelmus azureus | reverse complement strand
GTCATGAAAATTTGAAAATATATATCAACAATTTATTATTATCAATAAGGCTAAGGCCAATAAAACAAGGAACATTTTTTGTACTGATTCCCCTTAAAGGTCCCTGATGGTCAGAAACAAGCGAAGGCCCATGTATCTGACCTTAAACGGTATGTGCCTGTTCGACAATGTGCTGTTCATGAGTAAGTTAGTCGTGTTGTCTGTTTTGTCCTGTCAGTTGTCGAGTGAGTTGTCGGTAAGAACTTTTCCATGACATGGGTTTTGTGTTTCAGATGCCTACTCATTATCAACGTGGTGCTCTCCACCGTCGCTCTGGAGCCTCATCGTCTCCGCCCCCCTCGGTCAATCGGGCCGAGCCTTCCTTCATTCCCGGCGGGGCGGAGGTGGAGGAGGTTTCTCCAGCTACCACCACCTTGGCCGGGAGTGCGTCTCCTCCAGTCCTGAGCTGGGCGGACGAGTTGTAGCGGATCCAACTGGAGGAGATGGCACGGGAGCAGGACGAGCCCGGGACCATCGACAGCAGGATCGTCGAGGGGGCTGTTCAGGAGGGGTCGCCCCAACAACGATCGCCCGAGGAGGTCCAGGAGAGGTCGCGGGTGCAGCGTCCGGTGACCCCCATGTCTTGGACGGCGGAGATGTGGGTTCGCCGGGCGTGGGGCGCTGAGTCCTCCCTTGGTTAGTGAAGAGACCAAGGGGGTGGGGCTCTTTCGAGCCAGAAGGGGCCGTCGGCGACATTTAACCGCCGACGGCAACGGTCGTGCCGGCGAAGGAGGACGTCGAGGGGAGATGGGGTCGCCCGCAGGCCACTGAGGGCCTGGGTCGCATCCCTAAGGTCCGGCAGCAGGATCGGTCGCCGAAGGGAGAGTCGGCCCAGGTTCGCCTTGATCTGGCCCGGTTGGGAGGGGCGGTTCCCCGTTGATTAGCCATGGAGGAGAGAGAGAGAGAGAGTCGAGAAGCGGAATGGGAGCTGATGGTGTTTTTGGGGGAGGAGTCGGGAACCGTCCCGGAGCCTTTACTTGATTCTAGCCAGAAGAGAGGAGAGGTTCGAGCTAGATCTGCAGGTGAGTCGGATCACCATTTATTTGTGGAGGGGACCGTCTCCCCTCCAGAAGGTATTATTCTTGATTTAATCGAGCCGTTTCCTGTTGCTGATTTAGATTGGGACGTCGAGAGGAGTGAGCCCGCCCGAGAGCAGTGGCCTAGGCTGAGGGGCCCTAATGGCAAGAGGCGGCGATTCAACCCGAATCGCCATCTTGAGATGGATGATTACGTGCCGTCACGGTCGCTGCCTCGTTCAACATCCACGCCAGGCCCCTCAGTCGAGCCGTTGCCGGTCGCAGCAATGGTCCAGTGTTGAGCCGAGCCGAGGGGAGAGGAGAGGAGGCCGCATGAGGAAGGGAGGAGTGAGCAGGGAGAGAGAAGCGGTACGTCCTCGCCGTCGGAATTCGCGGTGAAGGCGCGCCATATCGACGGATCCGTCGGTTGACCCTCCCCCACACTCGTGCTTCAATTGTTGGGGCTTTGGCCACGGGCGAACGGGTTGCCCGAAGCCTCCACAGCTGTATTGTTACAACTGTGGTAGGTCGGGTCTGACTCTTCGGCATTGCCCGCGTTGTACGGAGGCATACTGTCGCCGTCTGGAGGCGAAGAGACGCGGGGTCCCACGTCTGGGGTTCGGTCCCGGCAAGGGGGGCGCGAAGTCGTGCCTGTGTCTCACGAGCGGATGGCGGAAAACCAACACCATGGCGAGGGCCCAATCCAGGGCTTTCGTTCCGCGCCGCTCCCAGTGGGATCAACCACCGAAGGAGGGTCAGGGACGTCAGCCTAGCGTCGAGCGCCCCCGATGTACCCTGCCACCATCATAGCCCTTACCGGGGAGGAGAGTGTCCCGCTGGGATATTTCCCCAGCTACCCCATCGTTTGGGACAGTCAGCCTCCTGCCTGAGATGCGACATTTAGGTGTGGCGGTGCAGGAGGCGGTTATCCGCGTGTTGCTGGAGCCGGGGGCAGAACATTTTATGGAGACCATCCGACGGACGCTGGGCAAGATAAGATTTTTCAGCGTCAAGGTGCAAGAGGCCCTCGTTCGAGGCCTCCTCAACCCACTGCCAAAGGGGTAGGCAGTAGATATTTGAAAAAAAATCCAGCCTGGAAGTCGAGTCAAGTGTCGAGAGTTGGGAGTACGAGTATCTAACCTTGGAAGTGGAGTTCCAGTCAACGATTTGATTTTATGTAATTATGACCAAACTGATCTTTTTACCCTTTTGTGAACCTTGTGATTGGGATGTTGTTGGTTAGTTAGTCGTGAGAGTCAAAATGTGTTGTGCAAGCCGAGCCAGTGCCATTGTTCCTGGGAGTTTTTAATTTCAGAGGTTTGTTAGCAATAAACCGGCGGTCCATTACTGTCGGAATGTCTCCGGTTTAGGGGAGGGGAGTTTGTGACATAGGATGTCATAATAAGTTCAAAAAAATTTATTATTGTTGTCTGAGAAATAAATCAAGTATTAGAAAGGAAATATTGAGGCGAATCTTAGGTTAAATGAAAGTCGAGTTAGTATTAGTTAGAGTTAATTGCGCTAGTTGTTAGAAGTAGGGTTAATTAGTTGGATTAGTTTAGGAGTATTTTATTAAAGTAAGAATAGTTAAGCAGAAATAAAGTCTGAGTAGTAAGTGGCGTGATGATAGTTGAGTTATATTTAAAGTAAATGTACAGTCAAATGAGATTAGTCCAGGTGTCAATAGCGTGTTAGGTTAACTAAAGTAAAAACAATTTTTAGAATTTAGTATTATTAGTAAGAAAAGTAATGTTAGGATTGTTAGTGTAAGAGCATTATCCAGGCAGCGGGTCTCCTTCTGGGTGATGGCACTTCAGCCGGCTTTTATTGAATAATTAAGCATTTGTTATTTCCAGTAGGCCAAAAGTTAGATTTAGGCATTAAAATCCATATCTCAGATTCTAAAAGACTTGTTGATCTGAAATTTGGGCTGATAGTTTAATTAACTGAGTACATGAAGAAAAAAATTGTAATAACCCATAACTAATGTATTTTAGAAGTTGGTTTAAAAAAGTCATATTTAAAAAATTAGTTTTTTTGTGCCACTTACGATCTTTTCTCCCCCAAGGGCAAAAGTTAATGTAGCTACTGCTTGCAACATTCATTCGGCTGCACGGCGATCTGCTCTTGGCGCTTCCGCTGACCTCTGCCCTGGTTGAAGCTTCCTCGTAGTCACCGGTCGTTCATTGACATGGCTTGGCCCTTCTTCATCGGCGTTGGAGTTTCTCTTTCCCCAGCCTTCGTGCGCTCTCCTCGCGCCGCTGCACGCGCCGCCTTTTCTCTTTTACACGCGCGTGTATTTCGCTAATCGTCGCGAATTCAATCTGATTGTACTTGCGCGTGTCTCATTGCACAAGTTTATCTCCATTAAAATAAGGACTGTACGTGTAATCAATGTGACCGGGTTCATTTATAAATATTTTTTTAATATACTTTCTTGAAATTGGTCCGAGATTCTGTGTAAACTTATCAATTTCAGCATCTCCCTGAGGTGTCTCTAAAAGAGAATGTATTCTAGTTTCAAGATCGCTTTATTCATCGAAATCACCAACATTTTCGTAAATTTCCTCTTCTTCTAACGGAGAAGGCACGAAGGAAATATCTTCATTAATTTCAGGTTCTATTTCATCTTCCTGAAACAACGAACTAATGTCGTGTATCTCTTCCTCTCTTTTTGCGTGGTGTTGAATGATGGTTGTGTTCTTCTTTTTTACCATGTGTATGTTTTACTTCATCTTCCGAGATGTTGTATAATTGATCTTCATTAACGTTAAATGTGAATTTTTTTCGTGCAATCTTATTTAGAGGATCCATGAGAGGTCTTAAAAAATTTACATGTTTTTCATTCCTTTCTCTGTTTAGTCCTTTCAACTCTGCATATTTCTTCTTTATTGACTTACTTGCTTTAGGAATAGAACTAAGTTGTTTTTCCTGCTTCTTAAATGATGATGCAGATTATACAGCAACAGATAAATCGCTACTGATCATTTTTCTTAAGGTTTTAGCTAGAAAAGCTCTTTTGCGTGTGGTTGATTTATAACTGAAGGAACTCATTGAATCCTCGGCGATATCTACCTTTTTGCTATTCACTATCTTTATTTTCTCTATCTTTCTTTACTAAAAAATTATGATTTTTTACTGACCAACAGAGTGTGTATAATTTGCAAAAAGTTGGAAAATCCATATCAGAATATGTTACATGTTCATTCCACACAGTAGATTTATCTGGTCTTGACGAAAGAGAATAATGAGGTTTGCATTATCACGGATTGATTGTTTTGGAATTTTTTAGTAGGATTGACACAAGTAAAAACTATCAACCATAGAATGACGTCCTATACTAAAATATTCACGTACTATATTTTGATTGTCACCACAAACATCGCCAAATGCAACTACACTATGAGGTCAAACATCGTTGGGTTGTGGAAGATCAAATGTAGATGAGCACGTGAAACAAGTTATTTCAGGAATATGTTTAAATACATCAATCAAAAATTTAATTTTCGCTTGACTCAAAGAATTTCCACAAAGATATAAATTTTCAAACCTCAAACCATTAGAATTTTCCAAAAGATTAATAAGTAGCGTAGTTTTTCCACAATTAGACGGACCACATATGACTGCTCTTATATTATCTGGAAGGAGTGGTCCATGTATTTTGCATTTCATTCTCCTCTCTCTTATCGAGGTCATTAATGTGTATGGCGCCATCAACTTGCGTAACGAAATGCATTTTTTTGCTTAACAGGTTACAACTTATTTAAATTCTCCTTTCTATATCTCAATCTCAGAGTACAACTTGCTCTCCCCTCTCTATCTCAACTGCTGTTACTGCGGTGATTTATAACTGAAGGAAACGTTGAACCGATTGTATATAAAGACTGCTGTTAGGAAAAGTGAACTTATAGTGCGCGATGTTTTTACGTGTTTGATTGCGGTGATTCTAAAGCAAAGAGTTCGAATATTTTAAACATAACGGAAGAAGAATACTCATAAAATTCATACCTAAATTTGTGTTGGTGACATATTACGATAAGTACATCGAATCATTATGGAACAAGCAACCTCAAGAGCTGAAATTTGATCCAGAGGTGAGAGAGTGCCTTCGCTGATACGGAGACAGTAGTAGTTGAGCAACAACTAGCAGAGCAATAGCCTTTAACGTGGACGTTTCCAGCAACTGAAGGTAATGATAATAAGCATTTAATAATAATTTAGATATTAAATGTTTATTTTTATTACAGCAACAGACGATTATTCATCTTTTTTTTCTACTCCTGTTGTGAAGCAGCAGCAGATTTCACCCACTACTGCTACGGAGCGAGTTGAGCGATCATCAAGCAACGATCGAGATTGTAAAATTATGAATGGGTTGTAAAAATTATTACGTATTATGAAGAAAAAACAGCTAAGAAAGAATTAGAAAAAAATGCAGAAGGGAGCTGGATTAAAAAAGCAGCAGCATGTGAAAAAAGAAAAGAAAATGCGAGTGCTAAAAATTCCGAAAACTAATGGACTACCTCAGAAGATTGGAGTAGGAGGATTATTGAAGAAGTTTAATAAAAGCAGAAACAACAAGAAAAATGATAAAAAATAAAGAGGGATTAACGACAAATCTGCAATTGTTAAAATTAGTTAAGTTATTTAAAATTCCTTATTTTTGTGGACTATACAGTAGAAATAATCTTCCAAGAAAAGGTCCAAAAGATCAAGAGACTGCTATTGTTAATTTGGACGATAAGAAGAAGCAAGGTACCCAATGGGAAGCGTATATAAAAAATCACTCTCGCGTTGATTACTTTGATAGTTTTGGTAATTCACGTCCACCGCTTGAATTGTTGAAATATTTTGGCAAACATACAAATATATATTATAATTATCAGAGATATCAAAAGTATAATAAAGCAAATTGTGGTCAGTTGTGCATAAAGTTTCTACAAAGAAAGGCAGCAATAAATCATATGTAATTATGAATGACGTCCTTTAACACTAAATTTAGCACACCCATTTAAAATTCCTCACACACGTTTATACCGGTTAAGGAGATTGCAATACTGGATTTCATAAACGATACATAGACTTTGATCACTATATAAGCGATCTAAAAAAGTGGAATTAATCAGTCAGTTGCGTTGAAGGCAGCTATGAGGCAAGACCTCTGGCAATGATATTATATAATCAACAGCAACAGCAACCTCCTAGTATTCGAACGACAACCACCACAACCAAGAAAAATAACAATTTTGTGACATAGTATGTCACATTAAATATTTTGATTCGGATTTTTAGGATAAGAAAGTAAAGAGGGTCTGCTGGAAAAGAAGTCGTGTTAGGATTAGTTGTTATTTCTGTTAGTTATTAAAAGTATTGTTTAAGTACTAGGTTTAGTCAGCGAGTATTTTATTAGAATAAGTAATTATGAATTTTGTCGTTAGAATAGTTTAAGTAGAAACAAGGTCTAAATAGTAAGTGGCGTGAAGGTAGTTTGTACTAGGTGAAGATAAATATACAATCAAATGAGATTAGTTTAGGTGTCAGTAGCGTGTTAGGACAAAATAGAGTAAAAACAATTTTTGTGGAGATTATAATTATTAGCAATAGAAGTAATGTTAGGCTTGTTAGATTAAGGGAGTTACCCAGGCAGCGGGTCTCCTTCTGGGGGATGGTACTGGAACCGGATTTTGTTAGTAAATTAATGAATGGAGAATTAATTAAAGCTTAAATTGTATGTTGAGATAATATGCGAGAAGGAGAGTATAAAGGAGTTAAAGAAAAGCAGTGGATATGGAGAAGAAGGAGCCGTGGCCAGGAGCTTTGTTCGAGAACGTATGTGTGGGTGTTGGCCGTCGAAAGGGATTTTCGTGTCAGTTTGTTTTAGATTGTTAAGAGGCAAACCACCAGGAGGTTTGCCTTGAGGATGCTCAGTCGATCGAGCCATTTTATTATGTTGTGTGTTTGTGTTGTGCTGACTTACCTCAGCACAACAGGTTAATTGTACACTTAGAGGTTAGCTGTCAAAGCTAACCTCCACAGCCTTGCAGCAGTCAAGCCAGAAGGAGAGAACGAAACTGCACAACACTTAGTGCACTCGCGGCCGCGGCGCGTTCTCGTCGAGTGTTGTGGGGTCGCGTAAATTATTAACACCTTCGCGACGAAGAAGCTGTCAAGCCGGGAGTTAGGCTAGCACGAGGTGGCTAGCAGACGATGCTTACTGGTGGCCGTTGGTGGCGCGCGGCTTAGACGACTTCGCTGTCGCTGCGTCAGTCTTCGGCCATCGTCGTGCTTGCCCGTATGACGTGGGCAAGTGATGCTTCGGTGGGGGTGTATACGTACATCTTCGCCTTGATAAGATTAGATGGTGTGCGCGCAGTCACGTGGGAGCGAGAGAGAGAGCCGCGCGCGCAAGTCGAGAGAGAGAGAGAGAGAGAGCGCGCGTGACGTCACGCGTTGCACTGGCGCAAGGCGCGCTCACACGTATTTAAGGCGCGCGCGTGGGTAGTAGTGTGCCTGTGCGCCTGAAGCGGCGCGTGCGTGCGTATGCCGCCTCGAGGCTTCGCCTGCAACGAAGAGGCGCGCACACGGAATATTCCGCGCCTAAGATGTTTTTAATGAATTGTCGAGCCGGAATTAAAGTAATGTAATGTTATTTGTGATTCGAGTATAGAGGGCGTGCGTGGTAGTCGTGTGCGGCCATTTCGTGCAATTTAAATATCGCGCCGGCTGAGTATATGGATTGTTGTGATCGATTTGTAGATGGCGCGATATTATTAATTATTGGGAGTCAATTTGACCCTTTTCGTAGATGATGAGCCAATCAGAGGGCGGATTGGGTTCTAATTTGCAAATTCATGGATCGGATGCGAGTCCTTTAACCTTTAGAGGACGGGATGGCCCCTATACGGGCCATGCCCATGATCGACCCTTTACATGTGTTAGTTTTGAGATGTGACACATCACAAAAACTCGATTTCTATAGAAAAGTGAGAGAAAACAGTAAACCCAAATCCCCGTCCTCTAAAGGTTAATTATTCTAGAGTACTGATCGAGTCGGATAAGCGCTTTTCCAGCCAATCGTGTGATCTCGAGTCGGCATTAACGGGAAATTGGGGGAACTTGGGGCTTCGGAGGGAGAAGAAGCCGGGGCTGGTGTCACTTGCTACCTGGCTGTCTGTAAGATAGTTCGAGTTAGTTTTCTATTACCTTTAGGCCATTTTCTTTTTGTTTTGTCGAGATCGTACGAGTTCAGAGATTTTTCCGACGGTGAGTGGGAGGTGGCTGCTGTTTCCAGGTTCCAGAGCTTGTGTCCAGCCAAGTGTTCAAAATCACGAGTTTAAGTTGATATTATTGCGTTAACTTCGAGTCATTTTGTTTTATTTCTTTGATTTTTGTTTAAAAAATAAACAGTTGAGATTGAATTTAATATTACTATCTTGAGTTAAGTTCTTTGAGTTTGCGAGACCTAAATCCTGTAAGTGTCATGTGCGAGTCCGTTATTTTCAGGTGAAGCAGGCCGGTAGTTTTATTTATGCTTTGAGTTTATTAATTCCAGTAAATTTTGAATTTGAATTATAGTTGCACTTAACGTAAATATTTCAGTTCGAGTCAGTGCATGCGGCTCGAGTAACTATTCAATTTATTTTGTAAATTTTATTTTGTGAATGACCAAGTTTTTTTTGTTTATTAGTGAAACAGTAAATTGTTTAGCTTAATTTATTTAATTTCATCGAGCCTGTTCTTACAGTGACGGAGAGTGTTTCGCCGAGGGTTGCGCTAGGATCCGGCATCTTTGCTCAATTTTGTCCCCCTTTTTCAAGACCATAGTCTCATTAGTTAGGGAAATAAGATTTTAGCGAGTCGTAGGATCCATTTAATTTATTAATTAATTACGGCCTCGCAATTTAAAAAGAAAAAAACAAGTAATTGTTAGATTAAGTAATAAAATCAAATTGTTTTTACGAAGACTGGGATTTCAAGTGAAAGATGGCTCTTAATTTTACCGGAGAACCAGTACAAGATAATAAGATTACAAAATGTCAGTATCAAGCATTTTATCCACCCGAGCGTCACTAACACCAGGACAAGACATTCACATTGTTGTTCAAAATTCAGAAATATTGGTACTGCCCAATCAAGCTTATATTCAGTTGAAGTATAAAGTAATTCCAGAAACTGATAAACCACTCTCCACTGACTTAAACATTTGTAATAACAGACCACTTATCCATTCCAAAAGATTATTCAACTACTAATAAGTTCATCATTACTACAAAAGGATATGGATCTTGTGTTCTTCCTTTATCTTACATATTTGGATTTTCTGAAGATAACAAAAACGGAGTATTTAATCCTAGACATGAAATTATTGCAATAATTAATGCAACGGATAAAATACGTAAATTTTAGAAAAATTGGGAGATAAAGAGAAGATAGAATTGGTGAGCATCATATTGTTTATGCCTGTGTTACAGGTTAGTGATGGAAAAAGAATTAAAATGCTAAATATTTTACAAAGTGGAATTTATTTACCGCTTCAATACAGATCATGGGAATTAAATGAATTCCCAATGTCACAATTAAAAAGTGGAATACGGAATGTCAAAGTAACATCAGAAATTGAAAAACCAAGTTTTGTAATATTTGACATGCAAACTCAGAGACAAAATAAAACTGAACCAATACAATTCGATTGGAATGATTTGCAAAATGCCAAATAATGTTGAAACTCAAACGAATACCCTTACGAACCATTAAATATGGATATGTCTCATAATCAATATAATAATGCATATAGAATGTATGAAGATTTCAGATAATCGTATTATGGTCAGAATGTTGAGCGTGATAGTGCATTTTTGAAAGAATTTCATGAAAATGGGGATTGTTTTTATTATTATTTTCTCATGTGTTTCGATTGTTCTCGTCAAAATGACACAGTAAAAAGTGGACCAGTGAATGTTGTTATAAAATATGATGCTAAAACTCCGATTCCTGCCAATACTACAGGATATTGTCTGATAATATACGACCGTCACATTGAATACAATCGACTGACACTCTTAGTGCAAAAAATTATGTAATCATGATAGTACATTTTAATGAAAATCTTGATATACATTATCTTTATGTGTGGAAGTTTGCCAGTAGACAAGCTCGTGATGGTAGTGAATGGACACGCGCTGCACTTGATAGGACACGATTCCAACGAAAAATTTCAAGGCCTGAGGTTGTTTTAAAGTCAGTGTTATTGAAAAAAATTAAAAATGAACAAAAGCCACCACCACCAGAAGGATTATAATAATAATCATTCCACTATCACCACCACCATCAAAGACGAAGAATACATTTATATCGAAGAGAAAAAAAATTGAATTATGATAAAATTATATTAATATCATTAAGTGTAGTCTTAGTTATATTGACAACGTTAATTATACTTTTATATTTAAATTTAAAAATTTTAGATATAGTTTATGAATATAGTTTACTAGATGTGAAAATTGTGATATAGCTTTTCAACGCGAATAATCTCGATAAAAGTTATTCTACGCGGTCCCGTACTATATACAAAGATTTTACTAAAAACGTACTCAAAACTTTACTCCACGATCTACAAAAGAAATTAAGGACTTGTCGTTCGCTCGTCGTTGAACACCTCGCTGGACCACTGCGAGCGTT
>JAPYZA010009722.1:0-11425 GCA_030522685.1 Eupelmus azureus | reverse complement strand
TCTACGTACTAAATATTTATAGACTTCGTGATAAGCGTAATAAATGTCAGCTTTATCGTAATACATCATAAACTGTGCCTTAATTTCTTCTTCACCTCTTTTTAAATCAAGCGTAATTTGGGACAAAAGCCAATGAAAATACGATGCATCACGAAACCTTTTCTCCGTAACAGCGTTTTGCGCCAATGTAGTTAAAACTGAGATCGACTCTTCAGGTTGGCCAGCCATTTGAAATGCTAAAATAATTAAAAAATATCAGTATCATATTGATAATTAAAAAGTTAAATTCGTAAAATTTATTTTACCTTTTTGAGCTTCTGAAAATCGACCCGTTTCCGCAAGCCACCTTGCATAAGGGCCATACACTCTTGATTTTAATTTTGGATTTCTTTCAGCAACCTCGAAAGCTTCTTGCCAAGCTTGAGCATCAACCAGTACATCTGCTACGTCTGGATCATCGCCTAAGCGACTAAAGATTTCAGCAGCCCCGTGTGTTGCCCCCAATTGTTTAAGCTTTTTAGCAATCATACTAAGACTATCTCTTTCTGCTTTATCGAGCTGCCTGCCAACTTTAATAAGCATGTCTACCCAACCGTGCTCTGATATTATTTTTATAGCTCTTTGTGTATCGCCTGCAGCAAGAAACATTTCCGCTGCTGCGCGCGGTTCACCCAAACTTTTCGCCCACTCTGCCCTCCTTCTTAACAGAGTTGTTCGATCCTGACTGTTGCCACTGGCAATAAATTCTTGGGCAGCGTCAAACATTCGCAAATCAGAGTACATGTCTAGCGCCATTTGTTGCAGGCCAGCTTTTTGAAAGAGTTTTGCGGCTTCTCGAAATCTACCCAATGCTGCTGCAGCTGTAGCCTTACAAGCTTCTTGACCCCACTCGCCAGATTTTAGTTTGTCTTCAATTTCTATGACTAATTCAATGTAACGTAATTTTTTAATCTCTGCAAATGCATCTTTAGCTATTGTAAATTCTAAATTGTCAAGGGCTGCAGAGCCTAATGCAAACCAATCGGATTCCGTTACTCCTAAACAAGCAATAGCATAAGCTTTCTCAAACATTTTAGCTTCTAAAAACTGATACATCGACGGCGACACTGGCAGCTAAAAAAATCAAAATCATTAAAAAATTTGCAATTATAATTTTTTGAAAGCAAATTGATAGATTTACCTCCATTGTAGCAATTGCTGCCCCTAGTAAGTAGTACATTTTCGAACCATTAAGGCCAACAACAATTCCAGAAAACTGCTGTTTAAATTCGTTAAAATGAGCAACTTTTATTGCGAGGTAATCTTGTCCAGAAAAGACCATCATTTCTTCAAAACCATTATTAAAAGCAACACTAGTTACGTCTTGAAATTCATGCAATTTTTTCTCGTTTAAAATATCAAACACAGACAGAACTCCTTGATCACTCACAACTGCTAACTTTTCTTTCATTAAACTGATGTCAACACATCTTATAGCTCCATCAACTTTAGCCAAAAGAGTAGGGAATGGATTATCCAAATATATTTCCATTACTTGCCCATTTTTTAAACCAGCTAACAATCGTTCTTGACCTGCTGGACCACCTACAACTTTTATGTAACATATTGGACTATCAAGAATCCATTCTCTTTCAACAATTCCCGAAAATGATAGGCTTTGAAGTCGTTTCTCCAAATAAAGTATTAAATTATTTTTTGTGACAACAAGAAGACTACAATCAAATGACTGAACTAGTTTATCCTTTATTCTATAATGCATATCCTCTGTACTTCCAGTTGGTTCATAAATTATTACTCGTTCTGGCAATTGTACAGCTAATCTGTCTTTATACACAGCAATTTTTTGAATCTAAAAACATTATTATTATTATTTAAAATATTCTAATAGTATTTGAATATTTTTCTTAATACTTACAAGATCTTTACACTTAATTCGAACTTTTTGATTTGTAATTAAATGTTGAATAATAACATCAGTCATATTTTCTCTATAAGCATATCTTTCTTTATACAATCCATGAATGATATTCCATGATAATTCTAAGTTAGTAATTGTTCCATCTTGACAGCCAATTGCCTAATAAAAATTTAAGTTATTAATTTATATAAAAATGTATACACTTTTGTAATACATAATTAGTTTTCATCTTGTTTCTACTTACAATATGCGATGATTCTGGATGTACAGCACTACACCATGTCCAAGAAGAAAATGGACTTCCAACTGTAGCTAACTGAATCCCATCACTTGACAATAAAAGACATTGTTTATTACTACCAGTAACAACAATATACTGGCCATTGGGAAAGTAAGTTATTTTTAGAGGGATAAAATTTAAATTTCTTTCTCTTCCAACTGCTTTTCCAGTTATAGAATAAAATGATAAAGTGCCATTCCATTCGCCTATACACAAGGTATCTGTGGGGTCTTCTCTATAATATAAAAATTAGTAAAGAAAATTAGTAAAGAAAAAGTAAATATATTAGGACAGGATAAAATAAAAATCTAAATACTTTGCTGGACTCCAAGCTAAACTCCATATTGGTGAATCTCCTGTACGATCAATACGTAATCGCTCTTCTCCCACCTATAAAAATATTATCATTTTAATTTTTATTAAAAACAAATTTCTTTTCTAAAAAGTTTTTAACTTACTTTATTTCTGATAGAAACATAGCCAGTAGCTAACCCTAGAGCCATATATTGACCATCTTTAGTCCATGAACAGCAATTAACTCTTCCTCCTGATTTATGTTTTTGAACAGCTTTTTGATCAGTAGACCATAGAGCAATATCTGAGAGAGAACAACTGAGCAATTGATTTGATATTGGATTAAACTGCATTGACTGTACTGCTTCATTGTGTCTATAACATAAATTCACTTATAAATATAATCTTTTTAAACCATTGTTTACAAAAGAAAATAAAAAATTTCTTAAATAAAAAATGCTCACGAATATTTTAAAATTCCTTCTAATTTAGAAGTCCATATGATGACTGTTTTATCTGCACCTCCAGATGCAAATTTCTTTCCATCTTTAGCATAACATACACAGTACACAGTATCCTTATGACCTTTAAAAAAATTACATAAAAATTTATAATAAAACTCACTTATTTAATATATTTAAATGTTTTAAGTATTAATAAATATCACATTTGATTGTACACATGACTTACAAATTATAACATAGACTTTAGAAGCACAATATACTTTACCTTTCAACAGCTGAATCAAGGCCCCATCATTGCATTCATAAACTAGCACATGCTGTCCAGCAGCTACTATTAATTGAGATCCACTTGGATTAAAACATAAATCGTAGATACTAAAAAATAAAAAATTTCATAATTACCCAAATCAAATTTATTTCAATATTATATGCAATAAAAAGAGTAAAAATAATTTGTCATTAAAAAACGTCGATTAAATTATAGACTTCTTGCATATTTATTTGCAAGTATCACGTATCACAGCAACAAACAAAAGTAAAGAAAACCAGCATTAAAAGACTTATAGCATTATTTGTTTACCATTGTTCGGCTTTATCCTGAACCTTGTCAACCCACGTCACATGAGTTCTCATACCGAACAAATTTCAGTTGCCGAATCTTCACAACAATTAAAACAATGAACACGCGATCAACACGGGATCAGTAAAATAATAACATCACCGCTTATTCTAATCAGTCGCGTGGTCCTGTTAGGCAAAAACTGTGCGTTTGTTTTGGCTGGCACATCCCGTTACCAGGGAAACGCTGTATTTCAAAATGGCGTGCCCCGCGCGATCGCTGCGGTACCGGAAATCGCGAGACCAAAGTCATTGACTTCTTGAAGGTCATTTGGTTTGAATTGCACTGCTCGAGTTTGAGCTTGTCTATGAATGAAATGTTCGAAAATTGTTATCGATAATGGAAAGCTTATCAATGCGGAAAATAATGAATAATAATATAACTATATACATACGAAATTTTGATAATTATGAAAATTACATAAATGTATTTTTCGCGTGCAATTTCCTTATAGCGGCGGTAATTTTTTTTTCGTTATTAAGTAAATGGATTATTTGTTTGAACTGTTTAGTTTAATTTTATATTTAATTTGACATCCATCTTTTATAACAAAATTTTTTGAAACACTATTTTTTATAAAATACGAAATATCCTCGGGTTTCATCAACAATGAAAAATCAATAAATAATAAGTTAACAAAAGCATGAATTTTTATTTTTCATTCATTCTGCAACAGAAAATGGCAACGAAAATGCTATACTATCCATATGCTAATTTAACATCAACAACATAGTCACTATGTCACTATTACATACACTTATCAGCGACTCATAGAAACCGTGAACATTTAAAATTATAAGCTTCGACATTTAAATGCAGGACTGCAGGAAAATCCGTACGCATGCGCGTGCGAAAATTCAAGGTCTCGAACGCGCTGCGGCATGCGCGGATGCGCCAATAAAATAGCCGAAGCAGAAGCACCAAGCAGTTGTGTACGAGTGAGATTTTGGAGTAACACGTTGCGTCGAAAAAATTAAGGGTGCCGCAATTTTCAATGTTACGCGCGTAAAATTCGTTGTCAGATAAGCACTCGGCTCTTACATGCATTACGCGAGGTTTACAAGTTTTATTGCGAACGTACGTAACGGAGAAGCTACTTCTGAATACTGAAATTTTCAAGATTATAATCACTCGATTCTAACCTACAACTCGGCCGAATTACTTTGCGTTTTATCTTTCGATAATTGAATTAAAAGTGATACTTTTGTGATGCAAAACGACAATGTCTCGACTTTCAAAGTTTGGGAACCAATGAATATTTTCCGATGCCCAGCTGATCACAGTCACGCTGTTGTCGTTTTGAACAGGCCGATTGAATTGGACTACAGTACAGTGTTGCCTCTATGGAAAAAAGGTAAGTACAGAAGCTTTTTGTATTATGCGCGTATAGCTAACGTTTTTAAATGATTTCATTAAAAGTGTTTATTGACAGAGTCTACAAACAGTTATAATTATTTTCACCTCCACTATTTATTAGCAAAGTTACGTTTATTATTAATTGTTAACATCTATACGTATATTGTTCATTTAATATTGGAAATACTCGCAGATATACAGTTGCGAGATATCATTCACGTTAATCTGTATAAGCAAAATATTTAGTTTTACAAATAATTGATATAGACATGTTAATATTATTTTAAATTGAGTAACCGCGATCCAAAAGAGCATACATTGTATAAATTTATAACAAATTTTGATTACATTTTTCTAAACTTTTAGAAAAGTCTCTAAGCTTTTATAACTTTTATAGTATTTCACTTTCTGCAATAATTTTCTCATTATTAATATTTTTACGATAATTTTTGTTAATATTGCAATAAACTGCAATTCATTTTTATTAATATTATAAAGCTATTTTTCGATTTACACTAATCAATTAGCCAAATTAATAAAATAGGAATCGCTATATGCACTATAATAACCAACCGCGTTAAGATGGTTAAGTAGAAAAGGATGAGTGCCGTAAGACAATTACCACGCGTTATTACGAAATTTAATGTAATAAAATTTAAATTACCTTATTTCTCTCTAAATAAATATGTACGTACGTATAAAATTATAAAAAAACATTGGAATATCACCATTTATAAAAAATTCATTTTACCTTCCTATTATTACTCTTGATTATTTTCGAATTTTACATCCAACACCACTTTTACATACAGCAATTTCTTCGTTTTATTTAATAAACTTTAAAAAAACTTAAAATTTTTTTGTTTAACCACAAAACATATGTTATTAACAATAATAAATTAGTTTCTAATTAAAATTACGTAAGCATAAGGAAAACAATTTTTTACTACAGAATCTTGGTCATTGTGATGGCACATATTTCTAAGAAATGCCAATTAGAAAATTCTCTATAAACGCTTTGTTAAGTGAAGTAATAAAATTATTTTATTAAAATTATCTCATTTTCCGAAAAAAAGTACATAGACATAGAAAACAACGATTAATAAATTTTAAGTATAATTTTTCATATCCTGAATATAAATTTAACTGTTTTTTTATTTCACTAGAATACAATTTTTTTTTATTAAATTTATATTTATAGCTGTAGAATGATAAAAAAAAATAAATCTAAGTACAACATTTTTAACTTTCGTTAACTTTTAACTTCGCATGCAAAATACTGTTTCTTAATAAAAATGTATATTTAAACGGACGGTGTACACTTACCCACGTCAATTCATAAAAATAAGTGAACTTCTAAATTGTATTTATTTTCTGCTATGATAAGTTACGAGTCCAAAGGCCGATTTTTTAACTTTCTTTTACATGATTACAGTTTGTTATAAAAAAGCCATGTCACCGGTGCCCATAAAATAATTTTCTACCAAAATTAATCGAAGGTGTCCCATACGCAATGTCCGTGACTATCCGACTCTCCTCTATACGTTGTCCTTTATTAGTAGTATATTATAAATAATATTAATGGCAATTTATATATTTATATTTAATATAATTTAACAATATTTTATAAACTTGAAGTTTTATGCTTAAATAGTTAATAAAAAAATTTCTTTGGATAAATTTTCTAAAAATTTCGTCAACAGAAAATTTGAAATATGTTTTGAAAGATTTTACATACGTCTGAGATGAAAACAATGTAAAATACGAAACAACTTTTTCATTACGTATTCTTAAAAAAGTATTGTGTTTTAGCAAAGATTACTGTAACAGTAGATGGAGGTACGAATCGATGGCTGAATTACCTTACGAAGGAGCAGGCCGACAGCTTTTTACAAGGAAAATGCAAAGATTACCTGCCTACACTTGTAACAGGTACTATTTTATAAATTACGTAATGCTAGGCATTTTGCGGAAAAAAATAAGATTTGCAGAAAAAGGAATTACTCCATTTTTACCGAAATAATTTTAACTATAGCTCCTTTTCTCTTCTTTTCAATTATTCATATTCTTTTCTGCTGTATTTTCGCAAATATAGTATATTGTATAAAACACTAGAGTAAATTTTCGCTGAGTAATATATTATCTTTTAGACAAAATATACTGACTACATGCGTTTTAATAATTTATAATTATTATTATCGATAAATGATTCATATAAATATGGATTTATTGATCTACTCCGAACCAAGCTGTTAATTTTGATATAAATTATAATTATTATTTTTTAAGAAAGAAAAAACTTCACACTTTTTTCGCAAAAGATTGAACTATCTTCTTACATTTTATTATCCGCATAGAAAAGTGGAGCAGATCAACACAATTTTTAAATTATTTGTTCTAATTGATATCGTAATTATTTTTTATATTACCTAATTATAAGTATTCTAAAGTTCTTATCAAAATTCATGTCAATCGTCAGTTTATGACAATTTACTCCAATCTCGGGGTAAATATACACGAGCTATTTTTTAACATTAGAAATACCAAATCTATAACCATACAACAGTTTTTTATATAGATATAGTATACATCATGCATTTCACATAATTATATATAAGTAAGAATTTAACACAATACACAGAACAAAACAGTCAGTCATAATTCTAAAATAAACACATGTCGATATTGGTACAGTTTTTAATTATTTAATAATTAATGGAGCACATTTATACAATATATTTCATTTTTCAGTATATAAATTCTACAAAATAATTAATATACGTATTTGAAATGTCCTCATGACACTCTATAGTACAGAGTATTCATTATTTGTTTTTAATTTGCCTTAATAAATTAAATGAACTTTTGAAAAATTTATGGTTTTACTCCGAATATATAAACATAAATAAACTGACCTAAATTCTGGCTGCCAATAACTTAATCTGACAGACTTTTTTAAAATGTTCTCCATTCTATACAATGTCTTCGACTATACCAAGGCACTATACCGTGTTTACGATAATTTACTGATAGTTTGTCAACGTACCTATCATTGCAACATGCTTTGCTCTTCCCTATTTACATAGTACCAGCTGAAAGTATCCGAAAATTATATTTACGTTTAAACATTGAATATTTAAGAAGCTGTAAGAATTGTAAAAGAAAAAAATGAAAAAATAATTTAAGATGTAATAATTTAAAAATGTTTTAGTTATTTCAAAATCCTGCAAAAATATTTTTAATTATTGTATATATTATTTCTTAATTCAAGAAAAAAATTATACATGACTAAAGTAAATTTAGAAAATTAAATGTAAATATAAAACTTTTCACGAACTCTTGTTCTGTACCATGTACATATAAAAATTAACATCAACCTACTTTTCTAAAAAAATAGGTGACATGGACAGCATAAATCCAGAGGTCTTGCAACGATTAGAACAACTCGACACCACCGTCATTCGAACACCTGATCAAAATGCCACCGATTATACAAAGGCGCTATTACAATTGCAACTTCATGCAACGGCGAGCAATACTGTTACGTCAAACTCTGATTTGTTTGAGAAAATATATTTTGATTTTATATTATTGAATTCTTGTTTATTTACAGCTCGATAGCGTCTACGTTCTTGCTGAAAATTCAGGTAGATTCGATCACATAATCGCCAACATTAACACTCTTTACAAGGCTGAATGTTTGGTGGATATTAATACTGAGGTAAATGTTTATTTCAATATTTCACGAAAAAAAGAGGAATGTTAAATTTAAAAATTTAAAAATTAAAAAAAAAAAGAATTATTGCAATTAGTTTACATTGCCATTAAATGCTCCAATTTACCGTTTAAAAAATATTATTAAATTTCATTTTTACGAAATATTTTCATTGCAGATAATTCAGGTTGCGAGTAACTCACTCACATGGCTGTTGAGTCCGGGAAAGCATAAAATACTTATTCCCGACACGCTAATAGCCTATAAGTGTTGGTGCGCACTTATACCATTCGGCACTACTAGCAGTCACGTCACAACCACGGGTTTACAATGGAATTTAAGTATGTAGAAATAAATAAATATTTCTTTTTATTTATTACTTTTTTTTTTACTAGTTGCCGTTCTATTCATTTTCAATTTTTCATTTACAGACAACTCTTGCATGAGTTTTGGCGGACTAGTGAGCACGTCTAACACGTATAACGGTAGTCCCGAAGTTACAGTAACAACAACTGAACCGATCGTCTGGTCCATGGGCATCGAGCCATTCACAAATACACGATCGAATTCCTATTCTCCATAAAAGGAATTTTAATCAACGTACTTAACTGCTTACATTTCAAAGGAAGGAATGCATCTGTAAATTAATTCTGTCTAAGTCATAACAGTGTAAATAATATGTAGAAATGAACTGAACCTACTTTAGCGCATAAATATCTCACGTTACTAGAAGGGATCAAGCTATAAAAGTTTTATCTATATAGTTTAATGAATTTTTTTAATTCTATTTTTTGCGAGAATTTTTGATTTATCTGTAAATTATAATAGTAAACTAGTCAGTAAAAAGCGTTATCAGAATTACTGATGAAAACACCTGTTAAATTTATATTAATATAAATGTTTAATAAAAATTTTAACCTTTTTTTTTACTTTGAAAGTTTGTATGAGTGCATATATGAAAAATTTCTATTGTTAAATCTATCACTTACAAAATAAAATTTATAAAAACAACTTTATAAAATTTTATATTTAGTATCTTTTGTATTCTATAAAATCTATAAATATTTTAAAATTTAATTAAAAATAATATTAAACTAAATTTTATTTTAAAAATGTATTATAATTAAAGTATTATTATTAGAAACAATAATTACTATTTTCGCCTTAGTCTTTTTCTATTTAGGTGTAAAACTATCGAATGGTAGAGAGCGCGCTAATAATAATACAAGTTATAAAAATGTGCACAAAAACAAGAAATAACGTCAGCAAAACAAAGGACCCCGCAACACGTCTATGGAAAATGTGGTTTCCGTTAATTTCGCTGCATTTTTTGATTTTTTATATGTTTAAGACACACAACATATCAAAAATGCAGCGAAATTAATGGAAACCACATTTCCCATTGGCGTATTGCAGGGTCCTTTAGGCTATTTTCGTCGATTTGGCCTTGTTTTTGTGGGATTTTGCAATATTTTTACTTAATTAATCAAGGTTTTCTCTTTATTTTTAAAACTTGACGTTATTTTCCAGGGTTTTATATTATTTTGTCATTGTTTTACTTTATTTTTTTATACTCTTACGTTATTTTCCTTCATTTGACATTATTTTTATTATTTTTTGTGATATTTTGCTTTATTTATCAAAAAGCTTCTTTTACCTCCAAAACAAGCCATTATTTTATCAAGTTTTACGTTATTTTTTCAATTTTTTAGGCTATATTCATAATATTATTATAATTTTACTAAAAATGGTATTTTTATAACCCGCCTTTGGTTATTCATTTTCAAGTATTAGTCTCATTAAAACCAGTTATTTTATGATTATGTATTATGTTGTGATCAGGCAACGGATGGATAATTCACTGTCCATTATATCAATGAAATCAAATTTTTTTCATTTGGCAAAATCTTTATGCTAGTTTTACGATAGCCATTCGTTTGTTATCGGACAATATTGAGAAAAAGATGAATTATTAATTATTGAAAAATAACAATTAATAATTAGCAAAGTGAATGCTGCATTATACTGCGACCGAAAATCTAAGAAACGCTCGACAGAATTTTTGGGGATTTAAATTTCGCGGGTGAAAATTATAGTGATTCCCTATAATTTTTATCATTACGTACAACAATTTTTACCGTGATTTTCATAATTTTTTGGGGTGCTGCAAACAGTCCCAAGTTTACCGTGATATTTCCTATAATTTTTAAGGAAAAATTCTCTCCGTGTATATAACAAATAACCAAGTGAGCAGATTGATTTATGTTAACACTAGCGAAATCACCAAATTTTTTTAGACGGTTGTACGCGGTTATACGCGGCTTCATGGGCCACATAATGTGGCCATGGTCTTTGGACCGGATCGTTTGGCACTTGGTCGATAGGCGAATGCTGTATGGCACTCGACACGCAGTCAGGCCTGTTTATGCAATGTAATTATATATTAATTTTACAATATTGTATTTGGCTTAGAAAATAAAGTTGCCAATTAAATATTTGAAAACACGAGAAATTGTTTATAAAACAATATAAAAAAGTTTTGTCTTTCAATATGATGGGAAATATGATTTCATAAAAAAAATATAAATAGTTTATAAGTCATTAATCAAAAAATATCGCGATATAAACAAATAGGGCAGGTCCGTAATTTTTAGAGGAAATGAGGATGTATGTTTAAGCATGATTTTGCTTCCTCATAGAGGAAGCTTTGTAATAGTAAAATTTTGAGTTTCGTCAAATCGCTTTAGAAACATGTTTAGAAGTGTTAGAAGTTCAAATC
>JAPYZA010009714.1:0-20853 GCA_030522685.1 Eupelmus azureus | reverse complement strand
GAGAGAGAGAGGAGAGTGCTGGCTTGCCGAGAGAGAGACGTCGTCGCCTCGCGCGAGGAGGATATACACACAGAGTCCCAGGGAGGCGGCCGCGCGCGTTCGGGCTCCTCTCCGTGGCTTTCTAACCTAGAAAAGAGGCGCGCTCGCGCGGAAGGATATACACAGTGTGCGTATACGTGCGCTCCGAGTATATATATATATAGTGTGTAGGCGTTCTCTCTCTCTCTCTCCGTGGACGTCTGCTCCGGTTCTTCATTCTTTCTCTCCCCGTTCTCCCTGCGCCAGCGTATCTAGAGGCGAGAGCGTGTAAGTAGGGGTCGCAGCCCTGGGGGAGGACAACAACACAACTGCATACGTATATATATATAGACACAGGCTCTTTTCACGTATATAGGATATAGGCACACGCGGAGGCCCGCATGCCAGAGTGTGCGTGAACGCGAGTGCTGCTGCTTCGCGCGCCGAGGATTAGGAGAGAGGTGTGCGTGAAAGGCTGGAAGAAACGAACGGAACCTTGAAAGAGAGACGTGCATAGTGTGTCGCAGAGAGAGAGAGAGAGCAGCGACTCGCGCGGAGCGGTGTGTGTATATACGCGGAGATGCAGGAGCGGCGTCGAGGAGTCGCAGCGGCGAGGAATCGCTGAGGCTGGCTGCAGGACACGTATAGAGCTATACATAGGTGTAATCTGGAGAGTCAGCACTTCCGGCGAGCGCGAGCGTCATGATGGCTGGATCGGCGATGGCTGGGAGCTGCTCGCAGGTGGAGAGCCTGCGCCGCTTCGGGCGGCCGCTCTCGTGATTATATATGTGGCTGCTGCGAAGAAGCGGGCAAACACCTGCCTAAGCGCTCCCGAGGAGAGAGCCGCAGCTGCGAGCGTATAATATACCTCTCGAGCTGTGTGTGCAGACCTTTAAGTAGAGAATACCGAGAGGAGGATCCCAGAGGTGTGCTGCGCGAGGAAGAGAAAGAGAGTAAGAAAGGAGATGACGGGAGGCTGCTGAGAGAGCGAGTGGAGGGTTCGATATCGCGCGCGAGAGAGAGAGAGAGAGAGAGAAGGACAGTGCGCGCGCGACAGGAGAGGAGAGGATATATTGGCAGCAGCGCCGCCGTGAGGTAGAGAGAAGGAGGAGGATGAAGAGGACGACGAGGATGATGGCCGGGCGGCCCGAGCCACTCTGTCTCCTGCTTCTGCTGCTGCTCGCTGAGGTAAATATGCGTGTATGCTTACATACCTATACGCTAGGATATGCGTTTAACGACTACTTTTTTTGTCGAGAGGAGAGTTGGTACCTGGGAGGAGGACGGAGAGTTAATGGTTGTTTGATGCTTTGTAGGGGCTGTGGGTTATCGGATGACGTTTGGGTTAATGTTGTTGTGAGATAGAGGCTGGAGGAGTGTTTCGCTTTGAACTTGAGCGTTTGGTTAATGCGAGAGAGGGAGAGATAAGCGAGTGTGCATAGCCAGGCAGTCTTCCGCGCGGAATATCGATTGGCTTTGCTGATAAGCCGAGCTGGGACGGTCGAAGTGGCGGTTCTGTTTTGAAGAAACGCGCGCGCGTGCGGATATTATTGAAAGGCGAGACTGGAGCTGTTAGTTTTGGAATGTCCGGCTGATAATGAGCGTTTGGCCGTAATGCACTTTTTAAGCTGGACTTTCACGTAGTCCTAAACCTATATTAAATCCTAGGTTATTATGCTCAATTTTTACGATCAGTTAATGGCAGTTGCAATGCTTTGACCTCCAGAACAGACTATCAAAACTCCAAATCAAACCCACACCCCCAGCCAGCTCATCGCTAAAAATCGAGCTTCCCCAATCCCCCAGCAAATCGATTCTAGCTCGCCACAGCACCGGCCACCTCCTCATCTCGTTCCGGAGCACACCCAGAAACGCGAACTCCAAACCCGCACCTCGAGTTTCTGCGAATACATCCCCAGCATCGCTTCCGGCGCGCGCGCGGCACGAGGAAGCGCTAATTTCGAATATTTCTCGGCGATTATGTAAATATATCGGAGTTCACACGAGTGGCCGATCGGCCGGGGCCGTAAAATTCGCTGGAACCGCGCGCGCAGGAGACGGCACAGAGAGACTCGGCATTAAACAAATAAATAATTCATTGCGAGAGTCCGAGAGCTGAAGCGAGTGAGATATTTATTGCTCGCCTGCGCGTCTGGCTCTTTTGAGCGGAACGCTGAGCTGCTGCTTTCTATGTGCTAAATTTTCGAGGAAGTTGCCTGGGAGAGAGGCTTTCTTACGGGTGGTCTAGTTTTTGAGAATAGTCGCTTTTGTCGAAGTGTACTTTGAGGTTCGTCGACTTTGGGTTTGAAGCACTGGGTTTGTTTATTTACGAGGCGTTCGATAATGAAATAGATGCACTGACTTTTATAGATTCGATAAGCACTGACCGTGCGCTCATGTAATCGCAGAGAGGTCAGAAAAACGCGAGCGTATAAAATTGAACGAGGAAAAATCTCGCCGTGATTAACGTCAACTGTAACTACAATGTAGTCAACTATCCGTTCCGAAATTACAATCGCATTCGTCCACGATACAATCAGACCGAATTAATCATCAAACCCCTTCATCTCTCAATCATTACCCCAAAGCCGCTCCCCATGCATTCCGCCATGGCATCCGCATTTCCCATTTTAATATAAAAGCCCAGCAACGAGTCTAACCCATCCTTTACGCCTCGGCCGCTCGGCAATTTAACAATTGCATCACGATAATTGCGCTCCAGCCAACGGTAACACCCACGCGCGCGCACAATTCAAAGAGCGACTGCAGCCGCTCTCACTGTACACAAAACGTAGTTTCCTCCCCGCGCAATTACACACAGTTCCGAGGAGAATTTTCCGAAAAATTTTGATTGATACCATCAGGCCTCTGCCTGCGCTGTAACGGGCACGTAGCTATATACGCGCGGGAAAAGTTGGCGGGCCGAGAGTGTGGTATATACATGTGATGCAAAAAAAAAGGTATTTACAGTTACGACGAGCCGCTCGCGCGTGTGTGTTTATGTGTAGGTATTATGTACTTTCACAGCGAGCGGCCCGAGGAGCTCGTTACACTCACACGCGCGCTCGCGCTCCTGGGAATTACGTAAATGCAATTATTATTGACGAGTAAATTATCGAATAATTTTATTCCGCCGGGATTGAGCGATATGTGCAGCGGAGCGTGTTTGTTGTTGCCTGCCGTTTTTTTGGTTTTTTATTGCGCCGTGGATGGATGGTGGGAGAATTGTTTCTACGCCGGTGGGAGAGTCGGGGATGGATGGATGGATGTGGGATTAGGGTGGGTGGATTGGCGAGATGAGCTGGGCTGGGGAGATTGAAATGTGTGAGTTTTGTTGGGTGTGAGTGCAGGGTTTGGGTTTGGTTTACTTTTTTGGTTTATTTTTGTAGGGAATATTGCGAGTGTGGGTTGAATAATTTAAAAAGCGTTTTAAGAGTGGATCTGTATTGGAATTATAAAATTTGTGTCTGAAAATGATGCTCTGGTGCAAATAAATAACGAAACGAAGAGTTTTTGAAAGGTGATATGTTTCGATCGCAGGTCGGTGACCTGTTCGAAAATAAATAGTATTAAATAAAATTGAACATTTGAATGTACACTAGAAAACAGTCGAAATTCCCGAATTAATTCTTTTTACATAATGAAAATTTAATTTTTAATTCACGTCTATGACCGCTCTTTTTCGTTGAAAATCAATTATGCTGGCCAGCTACGACTACATTAAAAATTAATGTTTTATAGGGACAGTGCAAACGAACAGGAAAACTCCTACTGTATTTGATTGGATTTAAATGTTTTAAAAGCTGCACTGAGAAACCCAAGATAGTAAAAACTACGAGTTAGTTGGCAAAAATTACCAACCTACTCAGTAAAGCGATCACAGACTGTCAAAAGGAAAATTTTTACCAACTAGAATGGCAAAAATTACAAGTTAGTTGGTAAAAATTATAAACCAGATTGGTAAGAATTACAAACCTAGTTGGTAAAAATTTTACTTCTGACAGTCTGTGATCGCTTTACCAAGTAGGTTGGTAATTTTTGCCAACTAGCTTGTAATTTTTACTCTCTTGGGTTTCTCAGTGTGAGAATAATACAAAATCTACAAATTACACGGCCTACGTTTTCTTGAGTTGCTACATTAAATAACTGAAACGCAATAGCCTTATTCTTATAAAAATAAAAGTATCAAGCAACATTTAATATACTATTTTTATTGCCGCTTCTTGAATAATCTAAGCAACTTTTTAAAATAACAATTTAATCACACGTTTCACGCCCACAACACCATTTATCACATCGTCTACAACAAAATTCAATAAAGATATTCCTGCTAATCTCGTCAAAATCCTCTCACAAGCGCCTACAGACTATTCAATAAAACTCGTTAATTCACACGTAGCAATCGGTCAGAGTTCAGATAGCAATTGATTTTTTGCTGCCGACTTATCGGCAATCGTATACACAAATACGATTCAACACGCGCTCGGGACAACCGGTTGTACAAGGTGAAAAAGCGAAGAACAGAGAGAGGGAAGCGAAGAAAAAAAAATGATAGAGTATATATACATCTAAGCTGGGAACGCAGTGCAGTGTCGGACCCCAATCGCACGGGGGACCCTGCTTATATAGATATATACACGCGCGTGTAAGTGTGCGTGTATATGTATAGTTACGGATAGTCTTTTCCCAGGGGCGGATGGTCTTATCATCTTGTGGGGTCGTGGTTAAATGGTCGCTTTTATCTGGATTATGATTGTCAACAGATATTTTTAGTCGGGGTGATAATTTTTGTGGATCGATTTTGTTGACGAGAACTTGATTGTTATATTTAGATGGGAATTCAGATTAGTCGTGTTATTGACAGGCAGTAATTATTTTGATTATTTGTGAAATATTCACAAAGGCTTTTTCATGGATTCGAGTTAAATTTTTTATAAATTCTGGTTGACGTTAATTTTTTTATTGTATTTATGTGATAAAATATTTTAATTTTGTTTATAAATAATGTATGTTGAATTAATAGGAAGATTTCATAATCTTTTATTAAATCAATGTTTATGAGGTAATAAAATCTTGATAAGGAATACGTATATATACGGCTCCATGTAATTAAATATTTAATTATAAGCATTTTTTATTTTATTCTTAATGTATGCCTAATATAAAGATTAAAGAGTTTTATAAATTGATCTTAAGTTTTTTTAATACTAAAATTACACAAAATTACACGTATTTAAGACTATAATTTTAAATTGTCTCTTTAGATCGTTAATAAATGTTTAGTGTCTACGCATATTAGCCACGAATTATCAAGCCTAAATTTAAAGATACTTTCTCTTTCATAAACTTAAGTAACCGAGAAATCTTTTAACAAAAATTATGCTCTAGGCTAACGAATATAATTAGTAGTTATTTATACTTTTTGATTATAAAAAAAAGACTGTCGATAAAATCTAGTATTTTTTATTTTTCTATAAGTATTATTTAGAAATGCAATTTAAATTACTTTTTTTCAGTACAGGTGTGTTGATTTGTTGATTAAGATGTGTCAGCGAGAGTTAAATTTAATATTTCTACTACTGAAATTAAATTTTGCTGAAATTGCAAAAAAAAAAAACTTGAGAACGTAGTTTAAAGTTTCAATTACTTAGCAGAGTTGGAAATAAAAATGAAATGTCAAATTCGTCTAAAGACGAGTCGGATTATAGCTCAAGTAAAATTATTTTTGATTTTTAGATTTCCTGTGAATTTAGTGATAAAATTTAAGTTTTATTTTAAAAATTTTGTGGCTTCTGAATAATGTAATGTAATTTTTTAAATATATTATGATGGATCAACCTTGATGCAAGAATCTTGGATAAAAGAAGATTTAGTTTTAAGCATACTATGAATATTTTTATTCGTATATTATCATTAAAAATTTGCATATTTCTCAACAATAACTAGCATCTCTTTTATATGTCCGTTTGTTACTGACATCAAATTTGATATACTGCTTATAAGATTAAAATAATAAGATAAACCAACGTATTCACTCACTTTTCGTGCATTATAGAAGTTTCAAAACGTCCTTTTTTTTACTATGAAATTTTTCTTGGCACCTAAGGCAAATTAATTTTTTCGTCACTTTGACAAAAAATTTAATGTAATTTCTTTTAGAAGCAGATTCAAAATAATTTGAATAAGTGCCTTTTCTCATCCGAGTGTACGTTTTTATTGTCTAAATCTCTGCGGTCGTATCGCAATCTGGTTTTAAAATGAATTTAGATTACAAAACTCTACTCTATTAAGTCGCTGTGTACAAATTCTCCGCACATGGAGGCGATATCCCCATTTGTCTCTTATCGCGCAAGACATTTTAATCGAGGGAGCAAAAAAGTTAGACGAAACATCTATTACAAATATGTCATTTCTATCAATCATTCTATACGTTTGTGTATTACAATCCAGGATGTTGGACCAACGAGTTTTAAAATAGAAATGAAAAAAAAACACTATGTAAAACTATATATTCATTCGTAGAAACTAATATATGTTCAAATTAAAAAAAAAAAAAAATAAATATAAGAATCGTACATACTATGTCAATTATTTACCGATTTAACAATAAACAATAGTTTTGATGTAGAATGCTAATGAAATTATCAAAAATGTAATAATTTAATGAATTCTCGACGAAAACAATAATTACCAATGCAGAATAAAAAAGTCAACATTCTTTTTTATTTATGCGTATACAAAATATATATTTACAAACTTATAATAAATCTACGACAGCATTATCGAATTATTGCTACAATAATTCGATTGTATTTTCGATTGATTATCACAACCCTACAAATACTCGCAAATATACGCACACATAGTGCAATGCATTCGTTTATTAAAAAAATGGCACTTCTCTCACGAGAACACAATCAAATACCTAAAAACATTTAATCTCTAACAACATTTAAACTCTAACAATCCCAAAACCCTCTCACCCAGCTCCAGCCAACCCAACCACCTCCAACCACTCGACCCAAACCGCTCCAGCTCAAAAGTCCTCCAAAGCCCAAAAAGCTACCCACATCCTCTCAGCACCTCCGTCACCTCTCACCCCTTCACCTCCAACCTTCACTCCCGCTAGATCCCAATCTCTCATCGCACGGTCAAGACACACTCGCCTTCGTCAACGCGTACACATACCTACACAACAACCTCTCTCTCAGCCGCACTCAGCTAAACTATATACTTACACACATATACACACTCGCACACGGGAGAGCCGCTCGTGTATCTAGCCCGCGACGTCGTCGCGCCGCTTGCGAAACGAGGCTGCGAGCCGCTTTCCCGCGAGCCGGCACGGAACGGCTCTTGAATTATATACGCTGCGCGGCTCCGTTATATTATGCGCGCGAGTTCGGGGCCCGAAAAGTCGCTGGTTCGTTTTTCGCTCGTTTTTTTTTTCGAAAGTTAGGCGAGCGTAGGTGACGAGGATCGACGAGCGCGGATGTGTCGCTTTGTCAGGTGTGGGTGGTGGGCGAGGTTTTACGGTTCATTGTGATTGATAAGGACGCGAGCTTTGGCGTGGTTGCAGGGTGTGGGTTTGCTGCTTTTAAGCTCGCTGTTGAGGGAATGGCAGTTTGGAGGTAAATAGACTTTGTTGGTAAATGTTTGCGGCTTGATTGCTGGGGTAAATATGCTTTTTGATAGCGTAAATAAATTGTAAATGATTATTTCGATATTTTATCGAATGATGCCTTCAAGCGTGTAAATAGGGTTTAAGTATATAGTGTACCTAAGTGTGATAATTATCGATTATCTTGAAATCCAGCGTCCTTTACACAAGGTCATGCTTCAAATATTTATTAGATAAAACGTTTAATAGATAGATAAAAATAAAGGATATATCAGTGGTGATAGGAATTTCAGTGATAGATTAAGCAATTGTTATGTGCAGAGATTTTGAACATTCTCCTCAAGTACTGATTTTATTATACTATAAAAATATTATGTACAGCCCATAAATGTGTATCAATAAAATAAATATATAAAAATGTACATTTTACAACGTTAAAATTAAATTAGTTGCTATATTTTAACAATTTTTAACGATAAAGAATATTTTATTAAAAGTCTTTTATCTGGAAATATTAATTAGCCAATCCTCCAATAATGTCACACTTTTTTCTCGTACCTGCCTAGCAACCAATTTCAAATATAGTAAGCCGCACAACGTTAATAACAGAACACTGTAATAGCGATTAGTTCAACCTATATACTATAACGGAGTGCGTTGAACGTGGCTCAAAAACTTTTGACTTTGATGGGAACATTATCTAATGCGATGACGTACGGCAAATAGACAGTAACAAAAAGTGTCCTTCTGCCATTGTTTCTTCGAATTTAGGCCGGTTAAAGCGCGCGCAGGTCGTAATATTCATATAATCTATTACGAGCTGGTACGAGAAAAAATTTATTGTTAACGATAACATTAACTGGTGATAATTCGAACGTTTCGCTACAAGCTTTATAATTTTTTTGTTACATTTTACAAATAGACTGTGCGTCAGCGTTTCTACCTATCTCCTTTCGAAGAAGAAAACATAGTTTTTTTATTTTAAACTCGATTGCTGTTTTGATTTCTCGCTAATCGCGGATGAAAAAACTTTTCATGTTTGCGGTTCATTCATTCGAGCGTTAAACCTTCCCCAGCAAAAATCATCCTATTAAAGACTAAAAATATCGTTTACGTATCCGCAACTTACTGCAAGAAGCAGACTCTTAAGAGAAAAAATTTAATTTTCTTCTTCGGCGCACTTAATGACTGAATTAATCTAAAATTACACTCTATTACCGCGCTTTCTAACAAGGTCAGCCCCGTACGCATCCACTTAAAACAAAATTTTACAGCGACGCCGTAATAACATAAATACGCTCTTTCGCAAGCCACCTCTACGATGCGCGCATTTATTAATGAAACGGCTGAACTAACATTCACCGAGCAGCACGCAATGTTTACGGACGTCCACGATGCATAATTCCATCTCTTTCCTCAGTATAAGCTCGCTCCTTATTTCCATCCGCAAACACACGCCGGGCGTCTGCTAAACGTTTTTTGCGCAATACGACAGCCGCTTTTAGATTTATTCATAAATATTAATGTATATAAGTCGCGTGCTATTGCAAAGTGTAGCACTTTCATCGGTAGGTGTATATAAACAGGCGCAATGGGAAAATTATCAATGGGATGAGCCGGTGCTCTTTTCGGCGGTATTGAGAGCTCTTATCGGGCTTTGAAAATCTTCCAGCCGTAAAATGAATTATTACTTCTGGCGCGAGGAAGAGGAATTTTCGGTGCGCGCATACATTAAGGCACAAATTTACACGATAGATTAGATCTGGAGGAACATTGACTTGGACGTGGTTTTCTCACATTAGGTATGCGCGTTTTCTGAGAAGGTGTACGCCTGAGAAGAACAATATTAATGTGTATTATTTTTCGAAGAAGCTGTTTCGCTTCGCGAGTGTAACGAATCTGCTTGAACCGTTTTATACTTTACATTTTTTTTTATCGCTATCTGAAAGTTTAAGCTCGTAAGGCGTTCGTTGAATTTGGTTTAGAAAAATTGTAGTTTTCCGCGATATTCTTCTAGAAGGCTTTGTACTTGTAAAATTAAAATCATGCGAATTCATCTGTAACAGATTTCGTTGAGCACGTATATATCAGCGTAACGGCGAAGTGAGAAACAAGAATTCAGTTTCTCGCAATAAAAATGAAGTAATCACGCCAATACTAAGTTTTCCACTCACGTCTCGGTACTGTTACACAAAACACTCATAACCGCGAAAGAAAAGTGGTAAGAAACGGGTTTTTTTACATAAAAAAGTAATGTTCTCAGCATCTGTACTCTATAACAAAGTAGAGCCAGGAAAGCTTGTTTCATGTGACAATAATCAGTTGGAAAACAATGTATCATTTAATAAAACAGAATTTATGTCGCTTCATAAAATGTTATTTAAGTTAAATTGAAACGTGTTATTTTATTTTTTAAATATAATAAATTGAGTATTTTCTGTATGTAAAACAAACTTAACTAAAATAATTCTTTGTAATTAAAAAAAAGCAACGAGACGTTTAAGATAAAAAGTTTAAATACATTATTAATTACCCTATTATTAGCGACAAAATCTACAATATTTACTAGATAACTGTCCTAATAGACAACATTAAATTTAACAACCTCAAACATATACATTTTGTAAACGAATTAACTTTATCAATCTCCCTCTCATCCCGCAAAACATACTCTAGCAAAAACACAACTACCCGTACAGTAGTAGCACAAAACCCATACTCTACATCTTCCACATCGAACCCTCATCATCACTCAACCATCAAGTGCCAATGTCCTAACCTACCGATACCCACAACAGCGTGCAAATACCATTCACGCTGGATTTTCACCTTTCCTACACACACACACACACTCGCTCACGGTGAAAACACAAAAAGATATTTCGCAAGTATCGCGGCGTTCGCGTGCCTCACGGGCAGTATTCGCTCGTGAACGGCCGTTCGGATTTCTCGAGGCCGCCGCTCGGCGCGCGCGCGGCTTTCTGGGCAAATTAAATCTTTACGCGCCAGAGAGTACGCGAATTACGTTGCATCGTTGTAGCTGCCCGCGCCGCAGAGCGCATATATAACGGATTATGCAACCCGCGCTTCTTTTGCATTCGCGGGAGCCGGGACAGGCCGTGTGCGCAGCTGGATGGTTTTGTGGGAGGGTTTCTTTAGTTGGGCGTTAATTTTTCTGTTTTCATGGTGTTTAGGTAGGTAGCTCCTTGGGTGGATCTTTAGGTTATGAGAAATGGTATCAATATTGACAGGGTAGTTGGGTGGTTGAGCTGAATGCTTCCTGTATTGAGAAAAATGATTTCGGAAATGAAAAGACTCATCGCCGATTATGAGAGATGAGTCAGATTAATTTCGATTATGTTGCTGCAGCTATTACGCACCGATTTAAAATTTAAAATAAGAAATTTTTTGTATGACAAAACATAAGGACGGAACAATTTTCGGTATTTTTTTAGAGAAATTTAAGTTATTACGCAATAGGCGTTTAGAGACAAAATTGAGGTTGAAATTAGCTGCTTTTAGAAGACAATGTAATGCTTGTTTTTGTAGCATCTTATCAAGATACACTCCAAGTTTCTTAGCAAATACGTTAAAACTAAATACCTGAGCGAAAAAAGTGCGATAAGCGCTTTGCTTATGTACATAAAGTTTTTTACTGTTGAGATATGCAAGTGTTCATTCAACTTCATAAAAAATTATTTTAAGCTCTTATCGAGCTACACCAGCAGTTCAATTCAGACCGAAAAATTGCGTGATTCAACGATGATTCATCCTCGTAATAGTGTGTTGATTATCATTTTAATAAGAGTAAAAACTTTGATAGAATCATTTTTTGACTCGATAATCGTTTCGTGAGAAATCCTGCTTATTAAAAATTGCACAAAAAAAGGTAACAGCTGTTGAAACTACAAAAGAATTACATAATTTTCTAACTCTTTAAGCATGATTTATAAAATTAATAATTTGACAAGTTCCATCATGTATCTAAATCGCGCGTAATTTGTGTAACACAATCACTTAGTAACACATTATCTCACATATAGAAATATTACTGTGCAATTTTACGTAACTCCGCGCTTTTCGTGGGAACGCTACGATTACGTACATAATGCACTCCGCACTGCATTAATTCCAGTAAATATTTTTATACCATAGCCGGCATTACAAGAGTTATAAGCTTCTCTGGCTTGTATGACGTTATTACTCGGCGTTGATAAATACAATCAATTTTTCGCAATAATTTTCGTCGCGTTTCCTTCCGCGGCGTTTTGCTATACGTCGCGCGCGCCGGTTGTATATATCTTCGGCGCGGCGGGCCTCTTTATAAAAGTTAATTCCAGCATATTTATTCACGCCCCCGGTTGTTAGCGTCGAAAATTCCGGTAAACACTTTATGCATGCAAAGCTCATTAACTCCGAAAATGCAATTTATATGCGGAAGAGAGTTTTTTCGCGCGGGTAAAGTGTAACTTCCTTCATTAAAAATAAAATGGCAACGCGAGTAAACGCATTATGGTTTGATTTAATAAGCTTGGCAGAAAGCTTTTGACCGGACGAGCGCTTCTATCGATGTAATTAAATTTTATTTTTATCGAATTTGCTGAACGATTATGATAGAAGGCATTGATTGATAGTTGAAAAATGAATGAATTTATTGTGGAAGAGAAGATGGAATAGTTTTAAATTATACGAAATTCAATAAGCTTTGATTATTATTAATAAAGAATTTATTTGTTTCGTTTTTTATTAAAACTTAAGGCCTTTCAAATATTTATGTAATGTAGTGAATGATATTTGACTGTACTTGTTTCTTATATAAAAAATTTAAAAAGTTATTCCAGGAAATCGTAAAAATCTTCAATGAGTACAATTCAGTAAGTATTATTTCAGAGAATCGTAAAGATATTCATTTGAAATTAGTTCAAGATTAGATATTACAATAGCTCACTAAAAGTATATTAACGTGTTACTTAACTGTATAATCCGTTATTTAATCTTTGGATATATTATAAAATTTATAGACTTTTAGATTTTACTATAATAAAGTATGCAAAAATTGAATTTATCATAGGTCAACGAGCCAAGATAAGATATTCACAAAAAATTGAATTATTTCATAGATTATTTCAATCGTTCCAAAGGTAGTTCAATATTTTTTAATGCAATTTCCTTTTATTTTGGTATACAACTTTTTTGCGAATATTTAAATTTACTTAATTTTCTATTGTTATAGTAGAATTACTATAATGTTGTACTGTATCGTAATATAGAACAGAAATGGCAAAGTACTTCGAGAAAGAACGAAACGAATGTGCAATGCAAGCTTGATTTAAATGAATCTCTAAGCGTTCTAGAATGTATAACAGAATTAAGATTTGTTAAGAGGATTGCGATTCAGGTCATCGAAACGTCAAGTTTAATTTATGAGCGTTTATTTATCCACACAAATTGATCTTTCAAAATGGATACTTTTTATGGTAACATAGTCTTGCATTTTTTAACATATGTTATTTAATATTTATACAAAATCCAATAAACAAGTAACATAAACCAAAATGTTTTGACAAATGAAGATTTTGATCAGTTGCTTAAAAAAATTATTTTATTTAATTTAGATTGTAAGAATAAATTTTTACTAAAAGATTCCGTTAACTATTCATCAAATTAATTTTTCATTTGTTACATTTTTATAATTTAAATCATTTGGTTAAGTGATCCTTTATTTTTCATCATTCAAACAAGAAAAAAGCAAAAAATAATTTCAATGCTAAACCCAATACACATTATTACAATAAAAATCCATAAAAATTTCATAAAAGTTTTAACAGCAACAATCAACACCGACTAAAACTCTAAACTTTCAGCCCGACAATACCCGACCAGAACTTGTCCACTCCACTCTCTCGGATTTCACCAGCAACATTCGCTGCAGCGAAAAGCAAATATCTAGCCTATGGAAAAAAACAATGTCCATCAATTCCTCCTATCATCGGGAAACTGCATGTACCCAGCCCGTCATCGATTCGCCGTATTGCACATCCACACAAAACCATCCACACCACACACTCTCCAACAAAAACGACGAAAAACAAAACGAGCCTTGTTCCTTCTCGCACGGATAATCCTACACAACCCTACAACCATGCGTATTTTCCTCCCGCCAGCATATATATACCTACACGCGAACGTAATTTTCTGATGCAGCTTACTTGCGCACATATATGCAACAAATCGTTCTAACCAAGCCGAAGCGGGATTCCTTTTGATTGACGCCGCTGCGCGCTTGTTTGCGCTCTCTATTATCGCAGCGGCTTATCTTTCGTTTTTACCGGCACTTGCGCTCGCGGGAATGAAAAATTCTCTATATACGCGGAGGCGTACGTGTATACCTGCGCGCCGCCTCTCGAGGAGAAAGAGACACGCGCGTGGCCGCTGATTTATATCGGCAGTGCGTATATATACGCGCGATGGTTTGTTTTTCCCGCAGCTAGGATTGATTTATTTGCGCGCGAGCGAAGTGACGCGCGCTTTTTCTCTATCTGCGGTTTTAGAGCGGATTATAATATCGGCGTAATTTATGCCGATGTGGGCCGAGCGGCCCTGGATACGTGGATTTGGTTTACTCGTGGGGGGGCTCGTCCTGATTTGCGATTTATTGTCGAAAGTTTTTTTGTTGTTTTGAAGCCTTTGAGCCTGGTTTATTTCCAGAGCCGAGCGGCCGGCCTCGTAAATCACGGCTGTGCACTTGACGGAAGCGGGACGATGTGTGCAAACGAACGGGACCGTGGGCGATGCATTTTCTTATATGGGTAGGCTGGGTTGCTTTTTTGGAGGATGTGTATAAGAGCGTCGAGTGTTTTGAGGGGAGAAAGTTTGCAGTTGAAAAATGGATGACTGGCCAAGTTTTTTGGTTCGCTGTGCTTTATAAGAGATGAGTTGGCTCGCTTGAATATGGAACAGTCGGGAGGAAAGGAAAAGCATTCGCGCTCTCCTGTGCGAGTAGTTTTGGGCAATTAAATTACATTTCAAAGTTTAGAGTGTATGGCTGAGCTGAGTGCGCAAGTGGCTAAGATTTTACGTTGTCATTTTTGAAGAAAGTTAGAATGCAGAGAGCGCGATTGCGCATTCGGACTCGGTGATTTCAGCTGCCGATTTCGTTAAAATGTATAATTATGCGTTACTGTTCGGGAAATATAGATTGGTAAAAAGTTTATGGAGTTTCGGTAATTGATGGGAACTGTAGACTGTATGAATTCCAGTGGATTTTCATGATTTCCGTAGAAAGTAAAAAATAATTGCGCTGGTTTCAACCTTTCATTTCGACTATTTTTAATTTTTACTAGCAGAAATATCATTGTTCTATAAAATATTTTATGGAGATTTGCTTAAATGGTACTGATACTTACCGATAGTACTTTAAAGTACTAAGTATTTAATTACATTAAAATGCATCATAAATCTCATCTAACATTAATTGACATCAGGAATAAATTTGCATTTGTAAAGATGAAAACTTCAAAATTACGAAATTTATTTTTTGTCGTGATTTGCGTCATAGAAACAAGTTTTTATCACTTTTTCTTTTACAGATTTATGTAATGATTTTAATCATTAACCTTATTAGTTTCATAATATAAATTTAAATCCATAAGAAATAAAAAAAAATTAGGGATAAATATTAAACGTAATTTATATCATTTATTGTATAATTGACTGGAGAAATGAATTGCTTATATTATCTTAAAAACTATCGCATTATTTACGTCGAGTTACATCCAAATCCTTGAGATTCAAGGATTGTAGCGTAGTAGATTTAATGCACTTACATAAATAGTATTATTATACTATATACAAAGATTTACTTCTAAGCGTTTGTATCTTATTTAGAAATTTTCAAGTGTTAGTATTAAAGGTATTTTTAATATGATTTTTTGAAACTTATTCTTGAATGCTTTGTACTTGAAGAGATAAATAGAGATTGGAATTTATAATGCTGCATAAGTAACTAACCACTCCCTTAATACTTTTGTCGACAGTCTGAGATTTATTGGTTCCTATAATTATGATTATTGCAGTTAATGAGCATTTCAACAGATTCTTATTCATCTGCATCTTACCTAAGTAATGCAGACAATTTCCTATCATTAAACTTTCACTTTAACACAATGTAAACGTCCAATGCAAAAACGCTATAATTATAATTCAAAAGTTTTTCTTACCATTTAGTTTTAAATTATTATTTCAACTGATGAATAAAATGAGATAAACGTATTCTGTAAACAGCATTAAATAATAAGCGGCTATTTGAATACTATTATCTTCTAAACCTCATTTCTAATTAAGATTGCGCAGGAATCCGGATTTTTCTTCCTTAAAATATCATTATACCCGATTTAGATTTGACGTTGATATTACATTATCAAATACACCTAACGCGATCGCAGCAGTCTGCTAAGCACACACTAAATCCTAAAACCAACGCACGCGAACACACATCAGCATTGTCTTATTAGACCAAAAAACAGCGACCACAGCGGCGCCGTAAAGCCCAATCACCCGAAAATCAATGCACCAAATTCCTTGCGTGTACTTTCCACACCGACCACATAATCAGCGCCTTGCATTCTCAACTCCCCCCCAAAACCCCGAAAATTCTCCTGACATTCTTTCTTCAACTCCAGCGCGAGCGTTCACCCTTCCCCTAATATCGCGCGTACTTCCACAAATGGCGCTCACGCGAACGTCAGCGCGCGTAAACGTAAAAACTAATGGTCGCGCCGTAAAAAAAACTCGTTTGAAGATCCGTGTACACGAAAAAAGAAAAGAAGAGCATCCCGTGCTGTGCCCGCGCTTCCAGGAAGCGCCGCCGGGGCGTGGTGCGTTGCTGCTGCTGCTGTGCACGTGTGTCGTAATCCGGCTTCGTTAAAATCGAGCTTCGAATTTGCCGTCTATTAGCCGGCACGAGACGTGTGAACGAGCTGGGCGCGGACTGATGTGTGTATGAGGAGCTGTGACGTCAGCAGTGTTGGAGGATACTGATGATGTGCTGTGTGTGTGGTTGGAATAGTGGGTGTATTAGTGATTGAGGAGTTAGGGGTTTGGATTTGGTGTGGTTTTATGGTGCTGGTGCACTTATTTTCGGTGCTGATATGACATGAGTTACTGAAAATAGAAGGATGCTTTTGTTTTTTTATGAACTTTTTTAGATTGGTGAAACGTTTTGGAAACTTTGAGGTGGTCGTGTTTTTTTTATTAGTCTGGAAAACACTCGGAAGTTTAATGATTACGGCTCAAAATTCTTTTACTAATCCGCAGTAGTAAAATGAGGACAAAATTACTATTTTGTGTAGAAATTCTCATAAAACATTATTTGCATTTTGTTATTTTTTAAAAATAGTAGGTAACTATTTAATGTGCGAAAATCATAAATTCACGTAAAATAAATCATGGCTAAGAAATAGAAATAATAAAACTATCGTTATGTTTTAGTTTACTTTCAATCACGAAACTAAATATTTACCCTGCCTTATAATGCAAGCAATTAAATGTCTAAATATCACTACAATTTCTGCTCAAAATATTCAGACTGTCCAATTATTTACTTTACTGAATGTAACGTAAACACTGGTTTAACTGTTTTAACTCTAAAAAAGATTTTTTTAACAAACTACAACATACGTATATAGTCATAACACAACTCTTCCTTTTTAAAAACCCAAATAAACAGGCGCATCCAGCACTAACGTATATAATACCTCTGCAAGAACCAGCTTAACAAACTCCCAACCCACACGGCCACCTACAATTTTTCAAGCCACAGCCCGCGCGTAATTTAATTTCCCATATCCGAAATAAACAAACCCAACGCGCATTTCTACCGCCGCATCTTGCACTAAACTCACAACAGTCTGTGCTTATTTTCCCCCGTCTCCTACTGCACTCTCTCTCCTTCTCCCTCACGTCAAGGCGCCCCGGCTAAATTTAAAGTCCCAAGCGCGCGAAGCGCCCCTTTTTTTTTCAAACTTTATATCCTCCCGCGCCTTTGGCGTGCGCAGTTGCGTTTTTCTCCTTTCTTATTTGCTCCGAGCTCTCAGGAGAACTTGGACCTTTTTCCCCTTTTACGCATTCACCGGCGGAGGCAGGCGCGCACGTGCCGTCGCCGAGCTTTATGCTTATGCCAGGCCTGTGTATATATAAGCCCGGGATGTGTAATTCATTCATGCTTTCGGCTATATTTGTACGGCTCCGGAGGAAATGAGAATTTTCGCCCGAGGGACGATGACTTTGTTTGGGCTCTTTTCGTGGATCGCTTGGGTTTAGTTGGATTTACGCCTGAGGCGGTTATTTTTGGGTTATCGGCGGGGATTAATAAATAATTTGTTTATTTATTCGATTTGAATGTGAGATTGCGTCACGAGTGTTAATTTATGTAATGAAGCACGTTGACCCGTTGATATATTATCGAGATTGATAAATTAAAATGATAATCGCGATATTGATTTTGAGTATGTAATAATTAACGACGACGGCAGATAAGGCGCTGACAATTATTTTTTATTTAATACGTCATATTGACCCATTTACTTTAACTATCTCCACTGTAAATCATGTAATGCGTAAATGTCTAGACTAAAAAAAATCATTATCTACATATTATATTCACAAATAAGTAAATGAAATAATTCTGTTATTTTCAATTCTAATTACTTACTTAATAAATTTTCAAAAACACAACACGAATTTCGCTCGACTATTTATACCTCCTCACTTAACACACCATCCATCAGCCTATACCCACCCCCCAAAAAACAAAAAAATCAGCGTCCACCAGAACCACTTCAACGACAAATTCCCATCTCCTCTCCTTAATTTCCAGCGTTTAATTTTCGCCACTACAGCTCCCCACACTCGCCCATACGCCAGGCACTTGAACTTTAACGCTCATTCCGCATTTCGTTCTTTCCTTCTTTTTTTTTCAATTCGCGCATGCTCGCTCCCCTCCGCTGTATTCTCCACTCGTTTCGCGTATATGGCGTGCCGAGCATTTATTCATTCGGCCGCGCGGCGAATCCGGGTGCGCGCGACGGGCACTCGTGAGAAGCGCCGATGTATCGCGCAATTGAAGCGCTGCTTATATTTCACTCTCGGCCGCGGCGAATAATATATTTCTTCGCTTGATTTTTTTGTTTTCACACTTGCGCGACGAAAGTTTCGCACGCGAAGTCGTTGCTCCTTTATTTTTTTTTTTTCGGGGACGCAGCTGCAGCGCCGTTGCGGCTCTTTGCCCTCGTTGAGCTTAATTAAAAGTTGCGTCGCTTTAATAAGCGCGCGCGCTCGTGGAGAAAAACGACGCGCGGACGAAAGTGTATACCTCGCTGCTGATTGTTGTTTATCTTCCTTAAAATACAGCGGCCTCGTGATGCTGCAAGCCGCGTAAACAGGACCGTGTAGAGTTCGACGATTGTTTTCGCTGTGTATATATTCGTCCTTTCTAAAGCACCGTAATAGAGTACGCGCCTGTATTAATTGTATAACCGAAAACATTTTTCAGGCTGAATATACACACACCGTAACCATTGTATCAAGGTTTCTCTCCCGTTGGCTATTTATCAACGGCGCTCATTCAGCGCGCTCCGAAATGTATAGTAACCCAAACGCGCTCAAAGCGGTGTATACGCGAGAGTCAATTCGTTATTATACCGGGGCGAAACGAGAATGTACATATCGATCCGGAGAGCGGCGCGCTCGAATTGGCTTTCGGACGGCCGAATATGTATATCTGCCATGCTCGCGCTCTCCTCAACGAGGTCACTTTCTCTCGGTGCGCGTTCGTTCGCCCGTCGAAACGTGCGGCTCGTTATGCGCGCGGCTGTATTTACGCAGGAGGAGTGGAGATAAAAAAAAGCGTGGCGACTGGTTAAATGCAGGAAAAAAAGAGGGAACAATGTCGTATTATATGAGTTTTTTGGAATGGGGAGAGATGGGGAAATGGGAGTTGTAAAGCAGCTGTTTTCGATTAAATGTGCGTTATGGGTAAATGGATTTCTGATTGTGGAGGCTGGTTGTTGTGTAACGAGTGGCGCGCTCGGATGTGGATTTGAGATAGCGTTGCGTAAGCTGGGTAATATTGAATATGAATAAATTGTATTAGCCGATATGATTAGTTGTTTATAACGAGTAGAGTTAGGTTGTTTGTATGTCGACAAGTGAGAAAGGTTCGCTAGGATAAATTTGTTCTTTTCGTGTATAGGATAAAAATTCTCTGCTGAGGTTTATTGAGAGGACAACTGTAGAAATAATTTTCAGTTATTTTTTTGTAATGTATGTCGCTAGTATTTTATACAATTAATTTGCATAAATACTAATGCAATAGACTGCTTATCATTTGAAAAAAAATCTGCGTGAGTATTGCGAGTTTGCGTCAGCGTTACATATAAATTAAAATATTACTCGCAATAAAATTAATTGATAAATAAATAACCTTTAATTCGTCTCATTAACCGCTCATCTAATCATTAATTTCTCTTTATGTTACAGGTGAGTCGACAAACCGTTTACTTTATCACACCGGCCTGGTAACGTATACACTTAATCGCCCACCCAAATCCCTAAAACACCACCCACCATCTCTCACGCAGCCAACAGAATAACCCGTTCCCTCAAAAACTATCCTCTCTCAAATCAATCCTCGCTCACTCGTAAACAAACCCGCTTAAGCCAACACCTCGAGAGAAAAAGAGCCGGCGCTCAAATAAGGCCAGGCCGCCAGCATCGAGCCCAAGTTCATTCAACGCAGCCAGCAACCTCTAAAAAATCATAAAAAAACCCACACACGCACGCGAGAACCAGTCGAACGACGCGAGCGTAAAAGCCCAAAGGGTCAGCGCTCGTAAAAGCCGCGCGCTCATCCCGTAAAACCACGCCTCCAATGCATTCGCCGCCGCCGCGGCGTTCAATTATTATCATTGCGCGAGCTCGGCTATGGAATGCCAGGCGTTCGCCTTTCGCGCGCGAGCGCGAGCGGCGTCATTGAAAAATAGCGTCGCCGCGCGCGCGCAGCGCAGCGATATAGTTGCGCAAACCTCTCGAGCTCTGCAGCTTACATATTCGTCGAGTTAGCGCGGGATTACTTAAGCTAATTGCAGGGGATTTTGTGAAATTATACGCGGGCGTCGCGCGCGAGGTTTATGGGGCGCTGCGGAGGTGTTGGAGTT
>JAPYZA010009710.1:0-11942 GCA_030522685.1 Eupelmus azureus | reverse complement strand
AGATTTACCTAAAAATTGCACTCACCTATTAAAACTTGAATATCTGTTGACGACAATCACGGTTTGAATACGTGGTTCATATACGTTGTAAACTAAAATTTGCAATATAACTTGGGAGAATTGTACACTGCACTGTAAACTACTATTTATAGTAAACTACTATTTATAGAATAAATGCAACGGGAAAGATTCCTAATTAAACCTGCAAAATTACGAAAGCTTAATCCCTAATTTTAAAATGAATATTGAATAACTTAACCTATATTTCACCTTTAAAACTTATTTGATTATTTTGTTACATCTTATTATTTTCAATTACGCATAAGAATGTACTTATAACATGTAGAATATTTAAACGCTATAGAAGCAATATTCCGCTAAATTGATTTACTGAATATTTTCTTAAAAACATGAATATCGAACTAAATCTAGATACTAGACGCACACCCGAATCAACAAACATAACACGGTGCAATGCATGGCATTTCATACCCGCACGACTGCCTCGCTGTTTCTATGTATACGAGCTATACGCTGCTTCTGATTCACGTTGTTTCTACTTGACTGTTTTCGCTTACGACTAATTTCGAAATACATATGTCTGTAAACGAACATCTAGATCTATAGTATACGGGTGCGTGATCGTTAATTTCAGTAATTGCTTATAGTCGTACTGTTTATGAACAGTTTGCTTCTACATCTATTATTTTTGTTGGATATTTTCTTTGGCTAATAGTATTTCTTTTAACATAATTAAGCTTAAAATTTTCAGTTACACGCCTGAATTTTAAGATATAGAAAATATAATTTATATTCTAATACCGTAATTGAAAATTTTGGAAGCATATATATGAATTTTCATTCCAGTACATCTGTTACTGGTACATCTTATTAGGAATTTTCATTCATTTTCATTTACGATTCAAGCACATGCAGACCCTTGTGTAAATGTTAAATTTGAATGTTTGGAAAATATTATATAAAAATACTATTGTGGAGGTCTTTAGACGTCTACATCCCTTTTGATCTGACTTTTTATTATTATACCCGTTTAAAAAGCTTATAGGATGTCCCAGGGCCGACCACCCTCAGTCTGAGAGCTACACTACTCAACTACTTATCACGTAATCATATTATTCTTCTTAAATTGTATTTGACTATACGAAACAATTAGCATACAGCTTGTTACATCGCTCCACCCTACAGCCACAAAATAATAAATCATCAATCCTCACCTAAAGTAAGAACTCATCCGCAAATTAATCCCCACCCCTCCCCCCTCATCCCTCTAATACCGCGCGAAATCTCGGCCTCCTCGCTCGGATCCCCCCCAAATCATTCAATAACACACGCCTGAAAAAGCATATCGCCCATAAAGCCCCCCCGGTCGGCTCGGCCAATAAGCTCGCCGGTTTAATGTGGATTACGCGTACGCGGCGAACGCAGCCCGCTCTCACAAAGAGGGCAAAGGAGGCGTCGCCGGCCAAATTCAGAGAGCTGTGCAGCGGGCGCTTAACGCCGAACGATAATACCGCCGGTAGCCTGGCTCACCTGAGCGCGTTATCCGCGCCACGGAGCTAAAGGTAATTGAGCCATAGTCGGGGGCTGCACCTGTGTGCCGTTTATGGAGCGCTGGTGCTTCCCACGTTTTTGAATAGAGTGGCCTGATGCAATGGTGAGGTTGGGTACGTGTGTGGGCTCGTGCATGGGTCTAAACTATATTATGGGTGCGTGTGTGGGAGAGTGACCGGGGGATGTGGATGCGTTTCAAGACGGATGGTTCTAATGCGAGCCACAATTAACGTTGTGCAACGAAATCCCCAGAGTAAAGGGGGAGAAGGTTGAGCGAGGAGGAAGAAACGTTGGTAGCGGAGAAGTAATGGATCCTGTTGGGGAGAAGAGTATTGGATCGATGCTGAGTTTCTAAAGTGCGGCGCGAAATAATACGGGGTGTGTGTGTCTTTGTTACAAGTTTAGCAGTTACTTTTCGTGGAAATGCTGGCGTGATGCGCGGGTATGAGAAGTCGGGTAATGGGAGCTGCTAGTTTCGCTGTTTTCTTATTTGAGAGAATTTTGATTAACTTTGGAAAGAAAAAGAGTTTGTGGGTAGGTGTTTCACGAGCTGGAGCTTTAGTTGAATTTCCAATCAGTTTGAATGTATTAAATTTTGAAATAGGAGGAAAGATGAGATCTGTTAAAACCAAATTTTCATCAGAAACGAACGATCATTCTGAGCGGAAGTTAATAATTAATTACAATTAAATTGTGATTAATTGTAAAATTATAATTAATTACAAAGCATTAAGATAGAATAGATTAATAAAATATATTCTATATTTCCGCAACACCTATGTATATGTAAATACATTCTTCTTTGATACTATCCGCGAATTTCGTTTCATTAATTATGCACATTAAAATTGAACCAAAATAGTTCACAGATTAGCAAACTATAATTAATAGATCATCATTACTCAGCGCCATTAGTAAAATAAGCCGGGCATTGTACTTAAGCCCGCTAGACCGCATCGAGCGCTCCAAGAAGCCAATAAATAAGCAAATGATAAATAAATATCAGCCGCTAAACGAAATAATCTCGGAGCTCAAGATAGCGGGACATAAATCTCGGATCGCGCGAAATCCACCGTCGCACTAGTCCCCGGCGCAATTACTAAATCAATCTGTCAAACACTTAGCTCGCCTCGTAAAACGCCTCTCGCTAAACAAAGAAAAAGACCAAAAAAATAAACCCTTCAACTCACCTAAGGAAAAAAGCGCAGCGGCGCGTTTCAGAAACGCGCCGTCCATTAATATCAAACCCGGCGTCGCGATAAACACACGGCTGACGCACCTGTTCCAGCAGGCCAAAAACGACGAGGAATCCCCGACGGTTAAACTGACGATTGGTCACGCAGAAAATCCGGATCCGCGCATATATGTATGCATAAGCGCCCGGGGATAGGCGTGTATAATTACGTCAACGCGCGGGATGAGAGGAGCTAGGCGCACACACCGTGTTATTTATCACGTTCTGCGATAATCCAGCGTGCGCGCGGAGCGGAGGCTCTTCATGAAAGGACAGAGCTGTCGGGTGGCTCTTTCGCTTTTTGCCTTCATTAGACTAATCGATGTTTATCGCGTGCGGGTTCAAGTTGAGGAGGAATGCGGCGCAGGGCTGTAGTTTTCGGATTGCGATGGGTAATTTGGCGTTTCTGTGGTATGGAGGTGCTATTAGGGATTTTTTTGACATTTTAATGGCTATGATGTTTGGAATGTAGTGGATGCGTATTAAATATCGAGTATCGAATGGTTTATTGGAAGTGGTTTGAAAGATATTATGTGTTTAAAGAGGGATGATAAGAATTTCGATCTTTAGATGGTAAGAGTTGGCAGCAACTGAATTTCATTTGCATGATTGTATATACAGATTGCTTTACTTTTAATTCACAGCAGAGGACCAACGAAACACACTGAAAGTGCTGCATTGGGCACAAGTGTGTTTGCCAAACGCCTGCATGCGGCGAAAATACCGACGAATGGCCGTTTCATTTGAAACTCACGAGGTGTTGGCATGCATCAAAGGCAAATAGAGTCGAAAATAAAAATAAAAAGACACTTCTTGACTGTGAAAGTGAAAAAATTTTGTCGCGCGCCAGATTCAAACGGATAACGATCACCGCTTTCTATGGAGACTTTTTTATATTGCAAAAACGCGTCAAAGGAAGAAAGAGATTATGCCTTTGAAGCGCCAACGACCCAACTAACTTTTGGTTTATGGGGACGATCGAGAGAGAAATTTGCTAGATTATTTTTATGCGCGCGGTTGGGCAAGATTAATCTGTATGATATTTTTATTTAGTGTATAAAACTGAAAAGTGGTATGCAAGTCTTTGAGATATATGTCGACAAGTTTTATGGATCTACAGGTGTAAAAGTATATAAATAAAATTCTTAAGAGAACCTTGACCGGGTTTGTATAGGAATGTAATAAAAGAATAATTGTTAGTCGGGTCAATCTGGAATACCTGCAACGAGTAAAAAATTTAGAAATTACAACTGTCATGTTTTGTCGAATGTATATACATAAAATGACGCATAATAATTAATCACTTTCATTAATAAATGGCCTCCAGTTGAGATTAGCTAGATTAAATCCTCAAACTCCAATAATCAATTATGCCGAATAATAAATGAGAAGTTCTCAAGCATAAAGCATACATCTTGATTATTTTGATGATTTTTAATTAATTTTTAAAATACGTGAATGCGCATGTATTTATTTATAACGGGCAAAAGTAGAATTAATAATTACTATTATTGACTTTACGTTTCAGCCAATTTTATCTATCTATCCCCAAGTGAATTCAATTTACACACGAAAGTCGTATTTAATCAAGTACGTCATCCGCACCAAAAACAATTTCGCTGAATGAAAAGAGAAAATCACGCTAATACAAGAGTAGATACAGTAACGACATAATTAAATTTTCTTTCAAAGCGCGATCGATCGCTTAGATAGCTATAAATACGCATAATCACTGCCACCTTAATTAAGACATCAGCACACTTCAATCTATTACCCCTTAGACGAAAAAAAAGCCGATAAAATGACAAATTCTCGAATCACCTCAACAGAAAAATCCACCAGTCGCAAAAAACCTAAACTAACACCGAACAAAGCGTGTAGGCCCAATTCAAATTCACGCCGCAAATTGATTTAGCAGCTCATGCGTGACGATCGATTTTTTTTCCTCCACGTCCCCCGCTCTTTTGACTCGCAAACCTATAGACCGCGCCAATATACGAATATTCCTACACTTGAAATTATCGTTTTTGCCGGCGCGAACTCATTAAAGGTTTTTCCAGGCCGTGGGACTGGCCGCGCGCTCGCGATTTATTTATGCGCTCGGTGCGCGGCTGGCAACCGGTCCGCTCTGGAAAAATCGGCCCGAGCGAGGCAAACGGAATGGACAATGTAAGGTCGAGCCTTTCTTCTCGCAGATCGCGTATCTTGTGGCCTGGATATCGAGGGCAAAAATAATATAATCGCGCTCGCGCGGCTTTAGCGCTGCGCGGAGTTTGATATTTTATATCGGGAGGAAAATGATAAACGCGCTCGCGTGTCTTTAGGTTCGGAGGGAAAGGAGCGAGAGAGCAATTAGCGGCCGGGCACGCTTTTATTATGAGCGGTGTGTTTACGCCCAAGAGAGTTTGAGAGAGAGCGTTTCGATGTGTAAATGGCCTGTTATAATGCGGGGCCGGCTTGGCGGTAGGTGGAAAAATGGAGAAACACGCTTGTAATGAGGCCGAGTTATATTGGCTGTAAAATATGGCGCGAGATTGTGAATTAGTGTTAGTTAGGGGGGTAAAATTTTGGAGCGGGTCGGTGATTTATTGTAGTTTTATGAAGTTGGTTTATGGGTTGTTATAGAAATGAACAGGAAAAATGTGAGTAATAATAGGAGCTAATTAAAATCTTAAATCGGAGTGTTTCTTTTATTGTATATAAATAAAGCTTATTATGTTTTAAATGTTATACTTCTTTGTTATATGGAAATGTTACATTTTAAATTTTTAATGAAAATTTGGATGCGTTTTATGCCAGGTTGTAATACGATTCTTAAAATACTCAAAAGTATTATTTTCTGTATAAAAAGTGCGGGTTTACCGTTCCGTGTTATTTTATTATGAATATTGTATATTCAAATTATGCAAATAAAACTGTTCCGAAAAGTTTTTCAGATCGGATAATGTTACGTTTGGAAAAGCAACTTTTTGTTATACACTTTATTGGCTTATCCGTAGCTTTTAATGTTTATTTGATTTCAAAATCGTATAATATAGTAGCAAAAAACTGGACTGGAAACTGAGAACAATACTTTCATTTTTATATTTATCCAACCTATTCTTCAATATTACCAAAGAAAAGTATAAACTCTACTTTAAATATCACATTTACACAATGTATTACTAAAAAATTGCTCTAAAAGGCTTTTACGAGTGAAAGTTCAACATCATTCGAACGTTATTAACGAGTTTATTGTTATTAGAGTTTGGAAATTTTACTCGAGTTGAAGCATTGTTGTTATTTCTATTTAATGTTTTGGGCGTTGCTACTCCGCTCTTGATGCTAGAATTACGTAACCGTAGTAACAGTGCCATTTAGCGGCGTCGGCAATAAAATGTGTCACAGAGTTTTAGTCATAATTTTTTGCTGCAAAAACATAAAAAAAAGGCCGCCCGCTTTACGTTTTACCCGCCCCGTAAATTTTAAAACCCGTCATTATATTTTTTTACGTTGCATTTTAGTCTCTATGCTTGTGTGTGCTTTAGCGCAGTAAAAACATTCCGTTTGACATGGACTAAGAGAAATAGTTTCTAAGTTCACCTACCTTAAAGAATAAGGATGCTTTTGAGAAGAGAAATAGGCAAATAGAAAGCTTCTTTTTATTGATAGTTATATTAGTTAAATAATATCTTGATTGAATTTTCAATATTAATATTTCTGTTCGAGTATCTCAATTAATTATGGAAGCTCTTAAATTGAAAATTAAATTGTGTGGAGGAAATTTCGCAAAATATTTGTCAATGAAAATTTTCAATTTAGCGCGTGTATATCGTCTCTTTGAAACAAAGAAAAGTTTCATCAATACTAATTATAAACTCTCCTTTAGTATTATTAATTAATAAATCAAATATTAACATTATTAATGTTTTGCCTTTCATTAAATATTTATTACGTTATCTTGTGAACGTTATTTCTAGTTATCGAAAGGGAAGAGTCAGATAAATTTCAACTAACAAATTTCGTCTAAAATTATTATTAAAGACTACCAAATTTTATATGTAAAAAATTGATGTGTGAATATTGTGAAATTAGATGTTAAACCGCCACAGTGAATGACCTCAACGAATCAGATAAATTTTTGAACGATCAATATATTAAATTTCAGAATGCTATTGTTGAAATTATCGAAAATATAAAATATCAAGTACTGTCTAAAATTTACTTTCCGAATACTTGCAACTTCGGTACTATTCGCTGGCAAATTATTCCAATTCATTACTTTTAAATTTATAGTCCTAAATTATCTGGCCCAGTTCATTAACTCGGCGTACATTTAATCGATAAGGTTAAGTCTTGGTGGTCTCGAATAAATTAATGTATATTTCAGTAAGTTTTATTTAAAATTACATCAATATCGTAGTACAATACTACGTTAATAACAATCCAAGGTTAGCAACGGTTTTTGAATTAATTAAAAATAATACCCATTAAACATGCAAAGATAACTACTTCAACATTAAAAAATCAGTAGCTTTTTTTCAAGATACAAATTCAATTTGCATAATACCAGCTTATCTTTCTATTAGCATTCTAAATTAAAAAAGGGATTGTAGGAGTAAAACTGTTTAGCTCAATTAGTACATGTAAGTAGCGCGCGATTAAAAATCATTATCAGTTCCTTATTCAATAAAAGTCATATAAATCAATACTTTTTCATTCCAGTTTGCTACAGCCCCATACATACAATAAAACAACAATCATCGAGTAATCTCATTAGATACGCAAACGTAACAGATAAACAGCAGAAACAACCATTAAAAAAATAGTCCACAACAAATAAGCCCCTCTCTTAAAAAACCAATCGACGAATCGCGCATCCCCCAAGCCGCCTCCGCCTTACAAATTCATCCGTAAAGCCCAAACAGCCGTATCCACCTGAAGCGAAATCTCGCGCGGCTCTTTGAAGCTCGCTATCCGGGAAAAACGGCCGCACAATGGCAGAGCGAACGCGCCGGAAATGGAGATGGAGATAAAGAGGCGCTCGCTCGTTCTAGGTGAGTATTTTTGCACTGCTCCCGCCCGCTACTGCGGGGGTGGAATATTTTGCCCCTCGCTCCCGGCTCTGGGAAGAGATGCGTTTCCTCACTTTCATCCTTTGCTGCGTCCCCGCTCAGGACAAATGTTCTACTCGGTATTTTCTCCAGGCGCGCGCGATCCAGCCTGGCGCTTCTTTTTTTCTCCCCTTGCTCCGTGTGTACACACGGAGAACGATAAACTGCGCGAGTTTCCTTCCGCGAGGTTCTTCTTTTGAGCCATGAATCCGTGCTTCTGACTGGTTTTATGCTTTTTTTAGAACCTCGCTTTGGTTGGGAGTATTTTTCGTTCGAGGGTTTGATGCACGCACGAGAGCAGTGCAAAGGAGGCTTTTCACTTTTTGGATCAGAGTCGCGCACGTGCGTGTTGAACTGGCGATGATGCGTATAAATATTGTGGAAGAGCTAAAAGGGTTTTATGGACTTTTTTTGAAAGAAAATGATAAGGAAAGGATTTTGAGAGCGTTTGAAAGATGATTTGTGTTCAAGATTATTGTAAGGTCTTAATGATTTATAGATTTAGAGGATTATTTCAGAAATTTAAGAGATCTCTTGACGTCAGATAGCTGGAAAAGTACTTCGAAATCAAGTCTACAATTTTAAGAACTCCAAAAACTTCAAAATATAATCAGTCAAAAAGTTTTTGTTCCTCATTTTTTTCTGATTAATTTAATGAGGAATAGGTGAATATAAAAGTTCCTCCTGTACCTTTAGCTCAAATATCCGACCCGGTACCTGTGTAGAACATCAAAGGGAAATTCCTTTCCAAGAAGAGAACTTTAAATCTTTTAAAGTTAAATTTATCTCTTGGCGGTCTGAAGTTCCATTATACACGTATATACACGGCGAAGTTTTACTTTATTTCAGTTAGAGCGCGATTTTACACTCTGAATAGTACGGACTAGGAACCAGCTGCAGTGCGCCGCTCTCGCTTCTTCGCTAAGCCACCCTATTTAATTTCGTGAATCGCTTGGCAACTTGGAAAATCATTCCTCCGTTTGAAATTTGCGTGTGGTTGTATAGTTGCGATTCGACTTTAACAGGACTTTTTGATTTCCACGTTTTTCAAGATCTTTTTTATGCGCTTTTGAGCGCGCAAACTTTTCAAATTGCACAACGCGCGCGCACAATCGCGTATGCGTACCAAGTTTTTATAGGACGGCCCACTCTTTTTGAGAACTTGCTATTGAAGACGTAATGGTGTCAGGGCGCTTTAAAAACGGCCTTTCTTCTCTGTGCCTTGATGCATTTTCCGTGCGTACGTCGTTTTCAGCTTTCTTTCAAAGTTGAATCCTATTTTACTGAAAACTGTTATTTATAATAATTATGCTTTAATTCTCATTATTAAATCAGAATTAACGCTCTTTCTCAAAAGGAATTATCTGAATAAATCTCTCATCTTTTTCCCGCTCTTTATTCTAAAGTTACAAAATATTAAAAGTAAAAATGAGCCGTCTCTGCGCCAATTCCCAGTCGTAACAACCTTATAAACCACAATAAAACACCTCCGCGCGCGCTTTTCACTAGACATTCAATCCCCGTCCTCGAGAAGATAAAAAGCCCCGAACCCCGCGCATACAGAGCAAGAGCTAGCGAACGCGCGCCTCCTGGTAAGGAAGGAGATTAGGTGCACGTAGCTAGCTCGGCACGTCGAAGGATCCGCGAGGAAGACGTCGTCGTGCCGAATAAGGCCACGTGACGTCGCTTGAATTTAGAATAAACCTTCCTTCCGCTTGGCTTATCTCGGCGCGGTGCAGCGGCCCGGCTGCAGAGACGCGACCGCGATATTTGACGAGCGGAAGCTATCGATGAGCGGATGCAAGCGAACGTGACGCGACCCTTATGTCATTTTCCCCCACTCCCTTTTTCTCTATATCGGCAGTGGTGGGGGAATATGCGCACGCGCGCTCGAGCTATGGCGCGACGGCTTTCTTTATGCGCGATGAATGGATCCGCATATTTTATGCTAGGAATCGCGGATGTCGAGTGCAGCTGCGCGGGATCGCTGGGCGCGTGATGGTTGCGAGATTAGCGGATATAGTGCTGGGATTATAGGGGCGCGTGACTAGTTTGTCGTGATTTGAAAATTAGGGGGGGGGGGGGTGCTCGTGTTGGTTCTTCGTGGGTGGGATTGAAAGTTGTTGAAGTGGGATCGGGAAAATGATGATTGTAATTTTGTGATGGAAGCTGGAATTGGGTTCGGATTGCGCTACTGTTTTATAGTTTTCAAGGTACTTGCAGAAATGTTTGAAATTTTTTTCTTCTTTTTTGCAACTGCTTATCCCGCTGTTTCGCTTTTTTGGTAACTATAATATCTACCCACTGAAAACTTCCAAATATTTTTCATACGGTACGAAATACAAGACTTTTAATATTGAATATTTTGTGTGAATAAGTTATTTCTTCCACTTTCTTAGAGAACATCGTTTACAAAACATTTGTGGTGAGTGAGTGTCCACGTGTCACCCATCCAAGAACTAAATGTGCTAAACGCCATTTAAATGGTCACTCGACCGTCTAACCAAAGATCTCTTCTATGATGCGTTTAAATTATTTGTAAATTAAAGTGAATAGTTCTGTATTTTGTATGTTATTTGAAGATTATAGTAATTTAGTTAATTTTTTATATACCACGAAACGTGAAACAATATTTCTATACAGCAACTAAACTACATTTATATAATCATTACTACAACAATAATTTACTTTTCAATCAAAAAACTAACTTTTCTTTCCCTCGCCCTTAATAACCTTATTTAAAATCTTCTCACAATACTTTTCTAAATCCTTCCATTCGCCGCGCGTTCGCGGATAAATATTTCATCGGCGTGCATCGCTTCTTGCTTTCTTCTACCGCTATTTTTCTCCACGCCGACGTCACACATACGGATCTGCAGCGCGCGGATTTTCCGCGTCGTCTGTATGCGCTCTCGCGTGCATTTGCACCAGCGCCGGGCGCTTTTCGAATAATTGATTATACAGCCGATGATATTTGCAGTTTATTGACGCGCCGCTGCACCCCCGATGAATTCTTCATTTGTCACGTTGCGCGGCGTTTTCCGCCCTTCCGCGACGCTACGGAAGTTAAATATGCTCTCCGGCTGATTACGCATGTTCCGTTTCGTTTTTTATTCGTTAGCGTTTGACCACGTGCGAGTGTTTCGATTTGCTCGCTGGATGGATTGTTAAGCAAGGCGGAAGTTTTAATTTAGACGTTGGATAGGGATGGTTTGTTTGGAGGTAAAGGTGGTTGCGATGCGAAATTGGTTTTGTCTGTTTTGAAATATGCGGTAACTTCGATAAGCATAGGATGTATTTTAGAATCAGGAAATTTTTAAGATAGCTAGCCTAATTATTATGGTGAATTGGGCGATATTCTTTAAATGTCAGGGATATTTTTAACGAGTTGTGGTTTACCTAAAAAACAAGGATCAAGCGTATCGGAAGTTTGTTTTAAAATAAATTTGGAAGCCATTATAAACTGTTGTAAAAGGTACATATTAAACTGAAATAACAAAAGTTGAAATAGAAATTTCAACCAAGATACAGTTTTAAAAACAAGAATAAAATTGAAACTGGATTGAGTTCAAATATAGCGGTTATCCAGTAGTATTGATCACTACACGTATAGAGTAATAAATATACTAAAACTTCATCTGTAATAAAAGGTTTTAATAGACAGCTATACACAATAAACGAAACAGTTTTGAAAACTCTTTAATAAAACTTCTTTTATTTTTGCTTATCAGCTATAATAACGTAATTTGTTCTACGTTAAATTTCCTTTTTCTTCAATACTTACCAAATACTCTACTTCATAATTATTTTAACCATCCACCTACACCTCACACAAAACATTAATTTCCCTTCAGTCAATAGTCAGTCCTCGCTCGCTTACCTCCCTCTGTCCCTCTCTCACCTCCCTCGAACTACCCAATTTCACGTAAAATTACTCCATCCCCAACGCTCGTCTTTTGCGAGACCCGCACTCTCATTATAGCCGCAGCCCCAACGGATCTCGACCGCTCGAAAAAAAAAAAAAAAAAAAAAAAACAGAGCAA
>JAPYZA010009708.1:0-13645 GCA_030522685.1 Eupelmus azureus | reverse complement strand
CTCACTCCTATTTCCAAAGCTGTAACGCTGGTACCCTCCTCGCTACCGCAGAGCACCGATTCAAAATTCAAAATTGGCACGTGCACGTCGGGGCACTTTTTTTTATTTTTGCACTGCGGTGGTTACACACACGCACACTCGCACACACACACATATACACCAAAGAAGCACCTGCGCGCTGCTCGGAAAATAAGGATCACCTTCGCCGTTGCGGGCGCCAAGTTAGCTCTCTCAACAGGTTCTCTCTCCCTCAGAAAAGAGTCGGCTCTCTCGTTACCTCGGATAACGATCGAAGCCAACTAGTTTCGACTTTCTAGTAGCTGCAGTGCAGTAGCCGGCGGACTTTATGCGCTAAGATAGCTCCTTACCCACTCGAACTATTCACGACGAGAGCGGCGAATTAAGGCTCGAGCGGAGGGCCGAATCGAGCGCGGGGATATTCATTTGCCGTAGCGGAAAATTTCGTGTACGTTTTCGCCAGCCGCTGAAGGAGCTCGCGGGGATTCGATTTTCTGTCGGGGTCAAGAATGGAAGCCGCGCGATGCACGGAGGCAACTCCGCGGAGCGCTGAATCTCGCGAAATGATGATGGAAGGGAAATGGAATTGTGATTCCGGTGAAATAGGGCTCTGCACGAAAATGTTCTTATCGAATCAAAAATGTCTGGAAGTAAATTTTTGAGTGTTCGCCGAGGACGTATATTTCGCTCGTATTTTTCTCGCTAAAAAGAGTGATAAAAAATAAATTTTAAATAAAATAGCTTTCTTCGCGTAAAAGCTGCGTGGTATATTCGGCAAAGTTACAACGAATATAAACTCGCCTTTGAGTTTTACAATTCATACTTAATCTATTTTTGGAAAAAAAAACTACAGCAGCAATCTACAAATCCGAGCTCGAAAATCTCTGCACAAAACTCGCATCGCCTCAATCTTTATACACTCCCCAAAAAGATCTACTATCCCCGTCATTATTACTCCCGGCATACAAAGTACACATCTCAGCATGCAAATTTTGCCAATAAAACCAAGCGATGAAACAAGCGCGATAGAGCTCGCAGCAGCAGCAGCAGGCAACAGCCGCTTCATCTAAAAATACACGACAGTCTTTCCCTCTCCGAATCGCAGCCGCACAAGGAGAGAAGACAGAGACGTAGAGGCGAACAATCGCTCCTTCACCTAGACAATGGCAATTACTTTCCCAACTCCGCGAGCTCGATCATCTTGATCTCGCGCGCGCGCGCGTTCACGTTCAAGGTAATCAGCGATCGCTCGGCGCTCTCTCGGCTCCGGGAGCAGATCTATTCTCGTCTGCCGCGGTACATAAAGAAACGGTCACGTACAAAGCGCGAGCGCGCGACTCCAGCGGCGCGCACGCGACGTTACGTACATACACACACACACGTATGCTTTGACGATCAGATTTCCAGCCGAGCGTTTTCGACGAAGTGTGTGTATACGTATATAGGTATATATAAACGTTGAGGGCTAGCGAGAGGGAAGAGCCTGCTCCCGGAGACATCTAAGTATGGAATAACGAGCGGCCGCGCTTATAAATACTCGCCGCGATATATTCGCGCTGGCCGCCCGACGTTTTGGAGGCCCCGGACTGGATATCCTGTCTGTGCGTGTGTATACATACTTTTGCATGCGCGCGCGAGGCTTCGATAATCGCGCGCGAACGAAAAACGAAGGGTTTGTGGCGAGGGACGAAGGAGGGGGCGGATATATTAGACTATTTTTATGCATCGGGTCAGTGGATGTTTCCATACCGATAGAGGGAGCGGCCTATAAATAGAAATCGCGTGCTGCCGGCGGCTCTGTACGCTCGCCGCAGGCCCGCGCTGCAGGTCACTGCGGTCTTTGCTCGTCACCTCGTCGCTAGAGAGCCGCCCCCCTTGCGTTTGTCTACCTTGGGTTTCAGACCGTTATGCTTTGGATGGGTTTTATTTTGAGGATAATATTTTCGAATTGCTTGGGAGTGTTTGATTTTGTTCTGTTTTAATTTTATTTGGGACGAATTGAGTATTGTATGTCTCTAAATATATTTATATAATTTATGTAAATATTGATTATCGTTAACGATTAATCTTGCATACCATTGAAGAGAATCTAATTATAAATTTATTATGAACACTTTAATCCGATAAAATTCACTAATTTATGCATATTGCATTTTTATAAATAAATTTTAAAATGTTTAAAATTGTTTAAACGTGTTATATTGAAAATCATATACTCTTATACATAAATAACAGCGTTTGCAATATTAAAGAAAACAGTTACATAAAATTTTTCAGTTAAATCGAATAAGTAATAAAATATCTCATAAAAAACTCAGTATTGATATGATCAACAGTAAAAATATTAATCACAAAACCAAATTATTAAATTTTGTCAAATGGAAAAATATCTCAATCTTCAAGCACAAATGTTTCTCTACACTCGACCAACCTTCTCAAATATATTCACAGACGATCGCTATCATCATCCTTCCATCTCAAATTTCTCACCTCAATATCCCATAAATCAGTGCCGAGACGCAACGAGGCACGCACGCGCAGAAAAAGCGCGCACATGCCGCAGCGCACGAAAGACAGCGCACACGGCGCGCATGTATGTACAAGATACACAGGGCACGGTAGCCCATTATGTAATTGCCGAGAGAATGTAGGGTAAACGTGCATTTGAGCCAATTGACGGCTTCTCTCCCTCCTTCTCTCTCTCTCTCTCGCACTCGAGTGCGTCTGCATGAGAGAAGCAGCGTTGCATTGCATTCGCCGCGTTTATAGTTCGTCGGCGTCGCTTTGCAACCTTGGCAGCAAGGCTGTAACTGGCGCACACGAATTATAAAGTGGACGATGAGGAGACGGACTAACAGTCGCTGAGCACTAGGCTCGTAATTCGCAGGCTGAACAGAAGGAAGGAAGGAGAGGAGGAAGTGTAGGCAGTGAGAACGTCTCGGAGCTATCGCAATGCAGATACACAATTGAGGAGATTCTCAATGTTGGTACTAGACGTCAGTCAGTCATATGAGATGTTCCAGCGATTTTATTTTAATTATAACTTTATCGTTTCAAAAATATTTAATTACACAAAAACGAGATACTAATCAGGCAGTAAACACTTTTAGCTCCTATCGAACAATCTTACAACACCGCTTTCATTAAATCCCAAAAGAAAATCCCATCCTTTCCGCGGTAAGGAACGTTCTCCGCGGCAACTACAAAAATAATAAAACGCATCTAGCAAAGTCGTTTGGGTACAGCGGCCCAACGCCAGCCATAAAATTGATAAAGCTAAAGGCGTTAACTCGAACCACCCACGGGCAGGCGAGAGTCCAGATATCCCCGCTTGCAATTTGCCGATACCCAAGATCGCACTCGGATAAATTTCGCACTTATACACCCGCAGCAGCGGATAAAAGTACAGCCGCTCGCTCGGCCAGATCGGCGCGTTAAATCAACGGGCCGCTAAAAACGCCCGCGCGCGCGCGATCGCCTTTTTAACCGATAATTCTCTCCTTCTCTCTCGAGGCACTCTAAGTAACGAGTTCGTCCACATCGAGCCGGGGCTCTAATCACTCTCGGCGCTTCCTTCGAGCAAACGACCGGCACGTACCCAACGTGTTGATCTAGCGATAAATTTCCCCGGGACGCGCTCTCTTATTCTCGAAATCGGCGAGGTTTACACTTCATTAGAGGCCCCGAGGCGCTCTGTATCCCCGGGAAAACCGCAAGAGCCGAGGAGTCCCCAGCCCTCGTAGGAAATAACACGTCCACGGGCACGGAGAAACCGGATACACAGGCGAGAGCTTAGTAGCCGGCCGATGCTTCGCTCGCGATATAATAGCGGTATAGCGCCGAGTCACGAGCGCAGTCCTGGCTCGGCCAATATTATCGAGCGCTTTTGCGCGCAGCGCCTTATAATTTGCTGATTGTGAAAGCGAGGGATCGGGATGTGAGGGTGGGGGTATAAGAGTAGTCGTGGATGAGGAAAGCTTCGAGATGTTCGCGAGGTGTGAGTCTGCGTTTGTAAGGGATATTATGGGAATGCGCGGAGAGTTTTCCTGATATGAGAGGATGATGGTTATTGGAGAGGCGCTGGGACTCTGGAGAGGGCAAGGGATTCGCTGCGAGTGTTAGATTGATATCTTTTAATATTCGTAATTGAGTTAAGCTTTGAGGAATATATTGTTGATTGTAGATAGGCAGCGTAAGGGTTTGTATTTTTTTGAGTTTGTTTTGATGTGGCGTTTGAAAAGGTGTTATTAAATATTTATTACTAAATTATAGTGGATAAAGACGTGTATTGTATTAAAATGTAAAAGAGTTATGCTCCATTTTTATGCCTGTGTCAAGTGAAATTAATATCTTCCAAGCTTATGTTGGCGTAAAGTCTACATAAACTAGTTCACCTCGTAAAAAGAAACTTCAAACGGAGTGAGCAAATCTTTGAGGAAAGGCTGCCGCATCTACAAGCCAACTAGGGGCACATTTATAAGACTCATTTAATGTCAAAGAACAAAGTTCCACCCAGTTTATTCGGCACCTTCCACCACCCTTTGTGATCTCCGCTGATACAACCGAAACGCTCCCAGAAAAGACGCTGTCTAACCATATAAAAGAATAATAATGAGAACGCGTAAGCCAATTTACATCGAATCAAACCTCTATAAAAAAAAAATTTAGAATCGATACCTACACAGGAGACGAGTAATAGACAAGACGCGCTGAATGGTACATCTTTCTCGCTCTCTTTCATCCCGCTCCTTTAAAGAAAGCTCAAGCCTCAAAGCTAATTACGTTACGTTGAAAATCAGACGCGGCTACGAGGCGCGTGGCTCTGCCTTATTTTTCATTCCGACCCGGACAACATACAATCTTGCGCCCTCCTTCATCTCTCCGCGCCGCTTTCTTCTTCCCTTCTGCGCTCGCGAGCGACTTTGCTTTTCTTCGAGCGCGGAATATAAAGCAGCCGCTGGCTGGCTTCTTATTTCCGACGTTTTTTTCCTCGTCCTCCTTTTGTCGGAAGGCGCGGCTTATCCGAATCGGTCTTTTTGCCAGAGCTGCGTAAAGCTACTTGCGGCTACTAGAGAATCGGATTCCGCGTGATGGATGCAGCAGTGTGACAGGGCTGATAAAATAATTTTTAAAACAGTTGGGAGTGGGTTTCGAGGTGTGCACTGGTTGAGTTGGTAAATTTGTATAAAATTTTACTTTGGTTTATCGTAAATAAGTAACTTACGCAAAATACTACGTATTATTGAGAAAAATTTGTCCTAATGAGGATTTTAGACCTAACCGGATCGATTAATTATAAAATAAATTTTATCAACATGTTAGGCTCTAATTAGATCTCACGAATTTGAATCAGCCAAATTTTTACTAAAGTTATTGTAACTTTTGTTATTTTAACCTTTAATTGAAAATTAACTAGCAAAATGTTAAAATTACCTTGTGATTTCCAGATCTCTTTAAACATAATACTTGAGCAGTTACCGTTCAACACTTTATCCTAAACGCATAATAAAAAGCAATCTGTTATAACAATAAAATCAACTCTCCCATAAATCGCCTCACATCGCGCAGAAAATGAATAAAATATTCAAGGGTAAGCGTAAAATTAAGAGGAGCAATATTCGAAAGTGCGCCATCAAAGAAAGCGAGCGCACTTCATAAACAACGCGTGAACTCTCTCATTCTCTCTTACTCCGCTAAACTTTCTTATTAAATCCCGTAGGGCCAGCTCGCGAATAAAAGCTCAGCAGTAGGCATCGGCTTTATAGACGCACAGCATCAGCGGCGCGCCAGGTAGATCGCAAACACTTACTCCCGTCGTTAAAGCTCAACTTTATTAAGTAATAATATAAGAGAGCGCGCAGGAGAGGGGAAAACGATAGCAGAGCCCAAAGGGCGCCACATTCAAATGATAACGTTATATTGAATCGTTTCCCCGTTTGACGTTTTTACACCGCTCTCCCTATTGTGCGATCGCGTATACACAGCTCCTGGCTGGCTTGACAGATTTTACGGGCGCTCTCGCTGCTGTGTACCGCAAGCTGTCGCGATATTTTCCCGAGGATGAGTCTCTCTCTCTCTCTCCTATCCAAACTTTCCCATCCATCGGCGCGAACGCTTGTCTCTTACTCTGTGTATGTGTGTGTATGCAAGTGCGTTACAATCGCCTTGCTATAGTCTATCTCGCCCCTCTGCGCTAGCGCCGCCGTCGCCCTCGAGTTCAATCGTATTTCAATATTGCCGGGGGATCGGGCCACTCCAAGTTTCGAATGCCATTGTGTAGTCGCGAGCCCCCCGCCTACTCGTTCTATTCATGCGCCGGTAGTTCCTATTCAAATACGCGCAGAGAAGCTCGGCGCTCGCGCCGAGACGCGGAGGATACGAGGGAAAACACGGCGCTTTAAATAATTATAATGCCAGGCCGATTTAGAATCAACAACGCCGCGAAAGCTTGGGAATATCGGCTCTAATATTAACGCGGCGTTAATTGTTTCAAAGTGGATAAATTCGGGCCGCGTCATTGTGCGCGTTTTAATTGTGCTAATTTAGCCGGATGTATAATTGAAAACGACAGAATGGATATTTAATACGCGCGCGTCACGAGGCCGAAATAATTCGTGTTGTCAAAACAACGCGAAAGTATATAGGATACAAATAATACAGCTAATTAGCTTTGATTAGAGCGCCCGGCGCTCTCGTCTGACGCAACACGTCCCGCATCTACTCATGCGCCAGTAAGAAAAACCGGCCCCCCCGATCGAACTGCAGCGGCGGCTCTGCGCTCTATAACAAACATCACGCGTCAGCGTATACATATGAACGGCGGGCTCGGCCGCGGGCTAACTTTCATAAATAATTATTCAAGCTCAGCCGCGCTCGGGCGAGAAGAGCAAACAGCCTGTATTATACACGCACTCTGGTGCCGATAGGCGCAAAATCACGCGCGCGCCCAGCGCCGATCCCTCAATAACGAAGCCCCGGCTCTCGCGCGATTAACCATTAATTAACTGTCCGACGACGGGCCAATTTTAATCGGCTCGCTCGAACGTCGCGCATCCAAGTATATATGTATTTCCGGGGGCCGTTTCGCCGTCTGGTAATGACGCACTTTATTGGCCGTCGTTGTCGTCGTCATAGCTGCTGGCGACAGCTCGCCGGCCTGGGGGGAGGGAAGCTTTTAATTATAAACAACCGTCATAACAATACTCGCGGGGCCGTGTAATTAAAGCGCCGACGGGGTGGGGGGAGAGGTGTTTTTCGATGCAGCGCCGGCAGCTGCTGCAGTATTACTGCTTTTTAGGCGGCGCGTGAATGTACTTGCAGAATGTGGACTGGTGCGGGCGGATCGTTGCGGATGCGTTGCTGTAATTGTAAGCGGTTGAGTGCGCGGGGATCGGAAAACAGGCTGGATTTATTATGAGACTTACATGAAACAGAGGAATATGTTTTGGACTTTTAGTAAACGTTGTTGTTCACTTTGAATTTATGTAAACAAACTTTTTTAATTATTGCTTAGAGTTTATGGGGAACCGTGAAAATTTCCGGTTAAAATTTGATTTTACTGCTGTTACAATCTTTTATTTAAAATGTAAATTTATATAATATTCACATTTCGTAAACAATTTTATATCGAAATTTTCCAAAATACAAGAATTTTATTCAGTCAATATTTACACGCCTTGTAAATACATCCGTGTGAAGTTTGCACAATGTATTACAGACATAAATCATACTCAAAATTCGAAAATATTTTAATACTGTCAATCGAAAAAAGCATATCGTTGTTTTACATATTTGTAAAACTGCACAACTCAGTTGTGCAATGGAAATATAATAAGATATGCGTTTTAATTAATATTAATTACTTCACGACTATCTGTTAACCTTTTGAAACCTAAATTAATTTTACGAAATTTCAATTTTCATTTTTTTTATTATTATTTCCTTTTCTATTCTATGAATAATAAAAATGAAATGATTTTCTTCACGAAAATAATTTTTTATTAATTTCAAAATTCACTTCATACGAACCTATCAATTAATCCCGCAATTTAAATTTCTTCAAAAGTGAATTTCTTAGGTTAATCCGATGTTATCGTCAATTTAATAACCAGGCGTGAGAACCGCTAAACGATGGCTATTCAATTACCAGCCACGCCCAGCGATACTTAACTTCACGATGATCGAATCAACGCGCTGTCTGTCGTAACACTCCTCGGAATATACTGGTCCTTGTATTTAATTACAAACTGCTATCGTATATTACATTAAGACACGTTCGCGGATGTATCCAGCGTAATTTAATAGTTTATAACTCTTAACCGTTAATTCCCTTCCTGATTAATATTTCTTTCGAAAGTGATTGGTATAGGCGGATAAATAAGATATTCTAAACTTAAGATATGGTCTTTGATTGAGATGTAAAATGAATTATTGTATTTCAGTTTATAAGATATATGGGTAAGAGTTGTACTTACTATTCAAATATAACTCAACGCAGAAGGAAACAAATTGTAAAAATTTCTACGATCTAGATACAGTTAGATAATTGGAAAAACGCTATGAATATATTAAATATTGTCACACATGTAGCAATTTTTACTATGTTATGTAGTAAAAATTGATACCTACTGTAGAAATAATTCTTGCATACATAGCAAAAGTAATTTTTTATATTTCCGTATAATTTTTCTACGTGTCCTTAAGTGTATTCTCGACTGCTACTAAATGTAGTAATTTTTATGATTTTTTTCTCTTGGTGCACTTTCTTTAAATTTTCTTTCTAAGCATATAGAGCTCATTAGCGCAAGTATGCACAAGCATTCAATAAGGTTTGCTCTTATAAACACATCACATCTTCCCTCGTACATAAGGCGGCTCATATATTTACATTAGAGTCCTAGCAGGGCTCCCGTTAGTTTGTGCTCGTAATATTCGCGCGCATATATATTATCCGGTTCGCTACTTCGCTCTTCACCCTCCCGTAGTTGGTCATTCGGAATTTCGACGGCTTTCGTGCTTTGGTTTTACATGTATAAGGGAAATGAAAGAAATCTACTGCAAAATTCTCTGCCAAAGGTAAGTGCATTAAAAAATCTGTTTTGAGTATTCCAGTGTTTTTACGTTCGTGATATAGTTATAGGACAAAAAAGTTTGTAAATTTCTGTATAGAGGAAGGTAGATTTTATTTTACTTTAATTGTAATACAAAAGAATACTTTTATTAACAGAATAATATTTCAATGTTTTTAAGAAAAAATTTCAAATTTAACGAGTAATATATACCGTTTGTAATACAAGCATAACACAACTCTCTAAAACTATTATTTCTGACCTGACAAATTATCTCCTTTGTTACGAGCACCGCATCTACTTAACCAGCGAGGCGCAGGCACTGTTTGCTTAAAATTCTCAGCTGTACAATACACAATAGCAAAGCGTTCTAGGTATTAAGCGCACTCTTACGCACTTTTAACAATCCCCACAAAGCACACACGCACCGAGGAAAATTGAAACAGCGCATTATCTTAATCTCCCCGTCTTACCGGCCGATTACTCGCCTAGGGGATAATTCAGCTTTACCACGGTATACACACACACATACCAGCCTGCCTGCCTGCGCGCGAATCGCATTACACGCTCTTTTCAGGCATGCTAAATGGCTCAATCAGCCGGCACAATGACAAAAATGCGCTCCCGCTCGCTCCTATACGAACGAGACGAGAGATACTTATCTGGACTCCAGGGACTATCTATTTCGTCTCCTGCGGACTTGACTGAGCGCACGCGGAACGAGGAAGAGAGAAAAAGAGAGGAGAGAAATGAGAGAAGGACAGCGCACCAGAAGAGAAACACCTGCGCGCGGTAGGCGCGTATATATGCGTATGCAAATCAGGCGCGAATGTATACGCGCGCGGATCTGTATGTACAGCGAGCTCCGCCTGCACGACGAATCGGGTACCGATCTCACCTTTTTTTCTTGCTCTCACGCGTATACAGTGTGTACACCTCGAGTGTACACCGCGCGTGCATGCACATGCATATTCGTTAACTAAACGATGCGTTGCCTTAGCTCTCATGTGAACACGGACTGCAGGTTCGAGCCCGCGCGCGATCTGACAAATAGCAGCGTCATTGCTGCCAATTTGTTTACACGTGCTCGCGGCGGCTAGGCGGTATTCTACTGTAGCAGCGCGGCAAAGGGTTGCCGGGTTTATTTATCAAGCGGCTGGTAAACGGCTAAAGGAATACCTTCGCTGATCATCGCTGGCTATCGGTATTAGAAGGGCGAGGAATTCGCGGATACGGCTAAGCGAATTCGGCTTTACGGCGGACGGAGTTAGGGTGTCCCGATTTTCTAGGTATTTTACGGCTCGACCGTAGCTTTGCGGGAGGGCTACTGGTGAAAGCGACGTTCTCGCATAGAACGAATTCTCGCAGATTATGCAGGGAGCGGAGTTAGCTCTCGTAAACCGGTGCATTCTGGAGCGGGCGGTGCCAGTTATTTCGGAGAGCTGGTGAACTGGTGGTGCTGATGGAGGAGATCGTTTGTTAAGGGTATTTTTTAAGAAACGGAGGATTTTGTGAGGTGTGAATTTTGTATTTGTAATGAATTATTTTAAATAAAATATCAGATAATAATATGATAACAGAAAAAGTGCAGGATGATTGTTTATGTAAAAAGTTATTCATTATATATGCACAGTTGCGGTTTAATACAACCTATACACCCAAGAAAAAGTCAGTCCGCCCCCGGGCGCTCGACTACGAGACAATCTATTATTTTTATGAGAACCCTAATGAAATAACGAGAGTAAAGCTTGTCAGGTTCTCGTGAAAAATGCCTAAACGACTGGGGGGTGCTCTAGCCGCGTGATAAATTGCGCGTTGATCGACCACTCGTCGCGAAAAAGCGGCGCGACGAGAGCGCGACGAGACAGCAAAAAATCCGCGCGAGACAAAGTGAGGACTTTGCGCGGCGGGGGATAAGAGGCGAAAGAAAGGAAAGCCGCGGATGAAATTACTCCGCGCGGCAGCCTCAACCCCCGCGTAGCAGCATCGTAAAAAGGCCGCGGGAGCCTCACCTCGGATATCCGAGCGCGCGGGCGTGTAAAAAAAAAGTTACGAGAAGGCACCGCAAGTTTTCCATCTGGACTCGTTAAACGCGGGACGAACTCGCGTATACGCGGGCTTCGTCTATCAAGGTAAGGAATTAAATTTTCCTTTCTTTTTCTCCGGCTTCTGCCCTCTTCTTTTCTACTTGCTGTTTTTAATAGATTCTTTGACCTGATTTAGTTGAGCGAAGAAGCGCTCCCACGGTCGGAATGAAATTTTACGGCCAAGTTGAATGCCGCTCTCCCGCGCGGCAAGGAAAATGTAGCAGCGATGCGCCTTTTTCTTTAAGGTCAGGTAGATCAAGTTGATCTACAGGGCTCTTCGGATGGGAAATCACGTTCGACGGAAAAAGATGAGATAATTTAAAGGCAAGGGAATGAAGAAAATTTGATTAGGTATTTTGAAAAGGAACGGTGACGTGAAAGCGTTAGAGCGTGAGAGTGGATCCATCAATTTCAGGATACATAGTAAGCAGTGTAATAGCACTTGTTTCAACCCAGAGGCTAAATTACATTTTCACTGGTTTGATTTGTAAGCAGGTTAGTAATGAAAATTAATGTTAGTTCGTTATAATTTTCAGTATTCGGCCAGGCGTGGTCTCTGATAAATTTCACCCCAGCGCCGGCGTAACACGCAATTTATCTGTATTAGTAAGCAATAACATCACACTCATTACCTCTTGAGATAAAGTATTTAAAATTTAGTAAAGAAATTTAGTAGGAAGTATTCTAATATCGTTATATAATTACGTTCAAAAACATGGAGCAAAGACAAATAGAAGACTAGACAATTCCATTTCTAACATGACAATCACATTACTATTTACACCTCCCGGGAACATTAATAAAAAATATTTACTAAAAATTACACCAACTAACCCATCGTCAAATTTATCTTGTGCAACAAAATTTCTTTTCCCTCGGGAAAGCGCGCGTCGCGGAGAATTCCACCCTCGCGCGCTCTCGACTCCCTCGCTCTTTCATCTTCCGCCCCTTGGGCGGCAAGAGAGTAAGAGAGCGAGAGAGTCTCGGCAACGGCGCGGCGTCAACGTTATAACGGAGAGGCCGCTTATCGGATATTAATTTAATACACGATCTTGCGCTCCACCCACTGCCAGCTGCACCCCCGGCGACGGCACATCGAAAACGTCGTAAAAAGGGACATAAACGCCGCCGTCGCCGAGGGAGAAGCGACTCCTCGGCAGGCAAGAGAGAACCAAGGAGTATGCTGCGCCGCGACCTATCACTGACAAATGCCGTAGTAAATTTCGCAGGACCAGCAAGCCGCGCGCCACGAAAAATATAAAGCACACCTCGACACTCGACTCTTTTCGCCCGGTACTTTTTGAGGATGCTGTAGGGCTGCTGGACTGCTGTGAGCTTTATGGATTTTTCGAAAAATTGTGCCAGAGGTTTTCGGGCGATGGAACAGTGAAGTGATCTCGGCGAGCGATGGAATTTATTAAATTTATAGTACCACTTTTTTCTGAAATCAAGTTAGTTTAAAAATACGATAAAAAGTGACGATCCCTGCGTTTAACGACTAAATCTAAACCGTTCTAATGAAATTCGCAATGCCATTCACGTACAAAAGAGCAGCACGAAACCTTTCTAACGAAACACTTCCTCGAGCTTCGTCCGGTATCAGTCAGAGAGTCTGTACACACAAACTACATCGCTCACTCACGGCCTCACATACCTATAACTCGCCTACTCGGAAAAGTATATACAGCCTGACACAACACAGCTCGCTCCTTCCGCGTAAAATGATTCCTGCGTCGGGATTAGCATACGCTCCGCAGAGCAGCAGGAATCCAAGAAGGCGTGGATGCGGCAAAACGTCCGATTGTATACGTATACGCTTTACTCTCTATGCTCTGGCCTGTGTGTGTGTCTGTGTCTGTACGCTGCCGTCGCGTCAAACACAGAAAGCCCATTAAGTGCAGGCTCGCCGCGCACGTCGAAGGCTGTGTGCGTAAGCTCGGGAACAATGCCCGTACTAAGGCGACGTGTACGAAGAAGCGACCAGCCCCTCCGGATACCAGGACGGCTTGCTCTTAGACTTGACCTTACGTTATTGTGTTTACCGGCTGGATGCTGTCCTGGAGTTTTGCGGTTTACGATCCCTCGGGCGTTAAAATGAGATTGCGAGCGTTGCTGGCGAAAAATTAGCGCGATGCCGATGCTTTATTTTGTTTTGAAAATGTAAGTGGAGAGTGTACACCGGTGTAATTTGGCAGTCTTGTTGAATTTGTTGTGTGAATCAAAATGCCTGCGGGGAGTGACGATAATCTAACACTATAAAAGCACACGATGATCCAAATAACTTGTTGGCTTTAAATTACAGGCTAGCTGTGTGAAACATGCACCGGCACTTCAAGCTCGAGCCCTGAAAGTTGAGAAACATGCAACCGAAGTTTACCAAGCATACAGCGGCTGGTTACGTATATATACGGGTGCGCAACCGATACACTATTTATAGTGCGAAGTAAGCATTATTTTGCCGACCACTGAAGT
>JAPYZA010009707.1:0-11690 GCA_030522685.1 Eupelmus azureus | reverse complement strand
TTTTTTTATTGTACTCGTAGCAACTAAAGCTTAATTGAATAGATGATTTGTTTATTAATGTGCATTTATGTATTCATAATAATTGTCCAAGCATCAAACGACAATAACGAATTAACGTTAATTAAGGTGGTTTAATTATTATTCTTGCTAATGATAATATTCTATATCTGTGATGAATGGATTTGTAATGACGCAGATAGATTGCAGTTATCATAGTTAAAATAATTATGACAGACGAGCAGTATCGATGCAAATAAATTACCATATATATTGTATACACGTGCGAAGTAAATGGTATAGAATATTCGTATAACAACATTTCCAGTCGAGCAGATAATCATTGAATAACAGATTACATCATTTTCAGAAGCGCGTCAACCTTGTTAGTATTCCATTAACGGAGCGTGTAACTAAATTAATTACATAATTAATTGAAACTATCTCCGCTCGTTCCCCTCGCCGCGTGTTTTAAAAGCGTCACCCAAATTCCCGACTGATTGAATCCAACTTTAAAAACGAGCTGCCCGAACAGCAGCTAAAGCCGGCCAGAGCAGCCTTAGTTGAACGACTTCTTAAACAGAAAAGTTGCGCGCGCCAGCCAGCGCAGGGGGGAAGAAGCAAAATCAGCTAATAAGCAAGTGAAAGCGAAGAGGAAATGAGAGACAAGACGGAGCGCTCGCGCGAGCCAAATAGAACTAACTAGGAAAAAAAGCGCAGGCAATCCCGCCCGGTGAAACGAAAGAGTCGAAACTCGTAGGCAGACTCTGCGAAAACTCTCGCGAAACTTGCGGCCATTATACACCCACCCGGTCGCGTTTAATGAAACGAGGAGCGAGAGAGAGAGGGCCTCTGCGCGCCCGGAGCGTTTATAGCTCGGCGATGTTAACCCCCCCCCCCCCCCCCCCGAAACTTTCGGCGGGGCCATCTGTCCTGGCTCCGCGGATCTTGTTTTCCGATATTATTACGGCGCGAGCGTGTGGCTGAGATATGCCGCGAATGCGGATAAAACGCGGCGAACTGGAGCTCGGTAGGCGACGGGGTAGGGATTCTCACGTGCCATTGGGTCATTAAAAATATCGGGCCGATTGCGGCGCGCCGCGACGTTTTCTGCTCTAATAGGATAGCTGCACGCGATAATGGCTTTCATCCTGCCTGCGCGCGCTGTGTACCTGGGGGAGTGTGGAGCTCGGCTCATTGGCGCATTAGTTACGAGAAATTCAGCGGGGCAGGGACAAAGTTGATTGTGTTGCGAACCGCTCAAAAATGAGCCTGCGTCCGGTCTTGAGTGGAGTAGGCGCTGGCCGATTGTCTGCCTTTTATTTGGCCTCTACTATAGGCTGTGCCGAGTAGCTAATGCTTTTTAAATTTGTCGCCGTAAGATTCATTATAGATAGAGTGGCCAGGAAATACAGTACTTGATGTAAATATATATTAATTTTAATGTACATGTACTGGAAACAAATTTTTTTATTACCTGTAGTAAAATTTACTATAATTTAATAAAATGACCTAAACAATTTGTTAATTGTTTAGAAAACTGATTGCAAAATCATAAAATCGCACTCGAAATTCCTTGAATTGGAATCTCAGTTCATAGGATTAAAAATATCCCATTAGGGCGTGCGCTGAAAAATTACATTTTAATGTAATCCATTGCATTGAAATTTTAAACCGAAGAATTGATCGAAGCAGCAAGTTACGAATTTAATCCTCCTAAGTTGTCCAGGTGCTAAAACAATTTTTTAATGTTCTATTCTAAGATAACTTATTTTAATAAAAAACCGTTGCACCACGCTAGTGCATAATCATCTTCAATATTCCGAAATTACCAAGTCTTCCCTCATCTTCAATCTTGCTCTCAACTTCTTACTGAAGCCCACTGTACTCTCACAGTAGCAGCAGCAGCAGCGCGACCCCAACGTCAACGTAGGCCTGCATTAATTAGACGGGATCCGCACTTGCGCGCGTGTCCTCGATGTGGGTCCATCGATGGATCCACGCGCCGCTAATGGCCCGTTGATTTAATTACGCGAGCACGCGGGTTCTTTAACCCCGCCCATCAGACTCTCTACTTCTTCTTCTTCTTCTTCGCCGCCGTCGCCGCCGTCGTCGCCTAGGATACGCGCGAGGGGCGCTAAAGTCGAGTTTGATTGAACGCACGGGCAACTTTTTGCGTGATCTGGAAAATCTCCGGCTGATCGTGGATGCTGGGCTTTTGAAGATTCGCTTTTTGAGAAGATTAAGGGCTATGCAAAATAAGGCGGTTTAATAACACGTTTTTGAGCTGTCGGTGAGTTATAATAGTATCAAAATAACATTTTGTTATTATAAATTAAAGAAGAAAAATTAATCTTTTTAAGTACCAAATATATTTTGTCCTGAAACAAATCTGATAAATAAGCTTTAGTAATCTCTAATACATTTATCAAGTATATACTGTACGAGAAGAAAATTAATAGTCTAATAGCTGACTAAGAAAAGAAATCCTCTACACAACAGAAGACAAAACGGGGGTGCACTAATAAAACAACCCTTCTTCAGTGCTCAATGAAGAGAAAGACACAAGCGCGCATAACAGCGTCGTCTGCGAGTGGCCTTTATAACCGCGTCCGGGGGCCGAGGGAAGCGGCCGCCTTTTCTCTCCCCCGGCAAACTGATAATTCATAAAGAGGTCGTTACCGGCGGCTTTCGGCACTTAATTTCAGACGCAAATTGCCAAATTTATCACGCGCACAATTGAGAGAAAGAAAGAGAGAGAGAGTCCCATTTCTCGCTCGCGCGAACTCATTGAATACACCAGGCTTCTCGGATATTGTCTGCGCCGAGGCGCCGCTACAGTGCAGGTGTGATCAGGCCAATGCATAAGTACCTACATTAAGAGAGCTCCAGCGGCAGCCGCGGGTTATTTCAGGCAATTATCGTAGCGATGTTTAATCTTTCGCGCTCCGTCGCCGCCCACCCAGCAGCACTGCCACTTAGCTCACGCGCCAAGGTGCCGCATGCCAAAAGAGCTTAGGAGAGACGCAGAGATATCGCAAGCCCTGGCTAACTGGCGCGGCCGACATCCTTTCGCGCTTTGTACTCCCCCGCGTTCCTATAATTCCCGACACCCCCCCGCCCCTCCGGGTTTTATCGTCGCGGCAGCAGCTACTAGAATCTCGACTATCCTAATTCAACGAGCGTTTACGCGTTCACTAGCTCCTTTTTAGAAATACGTATATATAAGCGGCACTTGGCAAACGATCCAAGGGGAGAGCTGCCGCACGTTTATTTTTATGTCAGCTTCCGGCCCACCGCGGCGAGGCCGCGCGCCTCGCCGATCGTATCTAACCCTTATTTTCGCCGCTCGGCTTTTGTCGCTTTTATTTTATATCGCGCCGCTAGTGTCATCCTCCGGCCCTCTCTATTTCTTTGGGATCGCGGGGCTCTTGCTGCCTACGACTACGCCGACTCGGCCGGGCTGTTTATTATATGTTTTTCCGATTCTCGCCTGTTACGATTGCCCCTTGTCTGGACTTGCCTTTTCTTGCTTCTTTTTTTTGGATTTTTTTTTTAAAGCAACACTTATGTACGTATTGTGTAGATTTTACCAACCGTTTTATCTGTCACGCTTAGAAGCATTTAATAAGATTTAGATTTTATGGGTTATCTGATATTATTTTAACGCAGTTTATCTCTATTTTAGATTAATAATGTAAGTTTGATTCTTTTTATATAAACATTTTTTCATATCATATTTATAGTGTTAATAATGAATAATGATCAAACAAAAATCCGAAATACACCATATTCGTTTCAACTTATTTATCACAGCGGACTTCACTCGTTAAATAGAAAACTATCACAGCTAATGGACAAAAGCCAGCTTCAAATGAAGACAAAACTACATTTAATCCTCTCAAAAGCAGCGACGTGCGCTCGCTCGCCTATGAACTCGTTCGAATAAACCACAATGAAGCCAGCCGCGTCGCGCATTAAATAACTTCGCTCGCCGCACTCTAAACGAATCGGACATTAATCCCCTCAGCGACGAACCAAAAAAGCTCCTCGATACGCAAGCCGTCCCTTTGCTTTCCCCGAAGCGAAGCAGGCCCGTCTAGCTTACTCACACGCACGCGCGATAGAAGACAGAGAGCCGGCCTCTTGTTCCTTGCCGCGACGTTAATTCGCAACAGGCCCTCATTTGTCCATTTCGTCTACCTTGTCCCTCTCTCTCTCTCTCTCTCTCTCTCTGTCTCTCTTTCCATGCAGTTCCGTGACGCTGCGCGGACGCAGCTCGACGTCGCGCTTTGCCGGAGCCGCTGCTGCTGCTGCGTTGTGAGTAAGCGCGTATGGGCGATGCGCTCGTTGACTTGTCAGCGCGCGACGCGCCTCTTCCTCTCTCTCTAGTTCTATGTACTCTCTCACTCTCGCTTGCTAGCTCTCTACTTTGCCGCCGATGCGCCCGCGCGTTATTACTGCGCGCGCGTGTACGTGCCGTGGGCTGCTTTCGCTGAATTTCATAATTTCCTCGGGCTGGCCTTGGACTCTCTGTTTGTGTTTATTCAGTTGGCGAGTTAGCGTTTGTTTTAGCGACTGGGATTTGGAAAAGAATATTGTGGACTGTGATAAATAATATTTTTGTTTAAATAATTCGAGTTTATTTAATGTTAGCGTGTGTATTATTTGAAACTAATTTAAATTGTTAATTTTTTTATAGACGATGCCTAGCCATACTAGTCTGTTACTACTGGCGACTTTCAGGGTGTGGTTTCACACGTGAAAGTAATTTTTCCAAAAATATGAAGTACTTGACAATAAAGAATTTTAAAATACTCTCGCAAAACAAACTCGTACATATACAAAACGAACATGAACTCGAACAAGTAGCCCATCCAAAAACGAAAAAACAAACAGAATATCAACCACGATCCCGCGATCGCGCTACAAGCGCAGCCAACGCTCCTCGATGATTCACCTCTTGCACAACGAAACAATGGCCCGTAATCTCTTTAGCGCCGGATAAAAGCCCCCAATCAAACGGCCTCGAAAGAGCTAAACGTTTCGGCGCCCCGATTAACCCGGGCGCCCCCCCCCCCGGCTTCCGTAAGCAAAACAATTTCGTTTCGCCGCTGCTCCTCTTATTGTCCGTACGCACTCGGTCGCACAAAGGAGCTTCAAACGCGCTCAGCGCGAGCATCAAAAGAAGCGACGGTCCCCCTCATTAAATCACTCTTCATTTGATCCCCATTCGTCACTTCGCTACACCGTAATGCGCGCCGCCGTTCTTGCAAACTTTCCCTAGACTCTCCTCCGCTCTCTATCTCTCTTTTCCTGCGCATCTCTCGTAATCGCGAGTCTCTCTAGTAGGTATATACTCGCCAAAGAAGGGAGGCGATCTCGCGACCTCGCGCGAGAAAGCTTCTCGGAACTTTATAGCCGAGGGAGAGAGAGAGAGAGGGACGGCCCGCGGCTTTTCTCGTCGCCTCGTCTTTAATTAATATTCTCGGAAAGGCGATAATAGCGCTCGCGCCTGCCCACTCCGCGGGCTTTCCTGCTTATTCGCGCGAGCGGCGAAAAAAAGCGATTGCTTATAATGCTCGATTTGCCGTATAAATTGGCGATATTATTTCTCGTCGTGTTTTACAAGCTCCTCGTTTTTTTCTCGTCGCCCGGGCGATGGCTTCGCCGCTCGTAAAATTAGTCCGAGAAGTTCGTTAATGCGAAATCCCGGCTGATAAGACGATAATACAATTAATAAATTAACGATATTATTGTCGCGAGAGAGAGCCGCGCAAGCCGGCAATTACGTTAATCTCCGCCGGAGATAACATAATTTTTCAAAGCCCATTAAAGTATCAACACGCCGCGCCGACTCGTAAATATATCCTCGCGGCGCGAGGCACCGGCCACGCGTCGTCGACAATATTCCCACCGTTCCGCAATGCATCAGCCGCGTTCAGCTCGCGTATTAAAAAAAGAATAAAAAAACAGAACTAACGAACGACCTTCTCTCGGCTTATCCTATTTCATCGTCCGGCCGTTGCGTTAAAGCTAGCTCTCTCGCGCGTCCAGCGCACCGAGAAAACGCTCGCAGACGTCAATATAGCCGCGACAGCCAGAGCGCACGAAAAAAAGGAAAGAAAATTGAATAGCGGGGAGGAGAGAGAGAGCCTCGAGCGCAGGAAATACGGTTAATAAGAGCGCAAGCTGAGAGAGACTGCGCGCGTTATCGCTTAATCTCCTCTCGTATGGGAGGGAGAGGGGAGAGTTATGGAAGGCCGATTCGATCTGGTTACTTATTCGCAGGCGCGCCGGATAAATTTTCCTCGCGAGTCTTAATAGACTTTAAAGGAGCGAGGCGAGGCGAATGCGTTTATGTGCGCCCGGCCATTGTAAGGGATAAGAGAGTGTCGATTTTGTTTATCGGCCCGCCGTGTAGGTCGTCGCGGTAACGAGTTTATAAGTTTCGGGATGCGTGCGGAGGACGGCTGCCATTGTTCTCCGCTGGACTTGGTAGTTTTTAGCGCGTGACCATTTTACGGAGTTCTTTATTTTGTGATCGTTAAATTGAATGGATATTCGATGTAGCGGAATAATAATCTATAGGATTTAATGAAGTTTTATTGATAGAAGAATAAGTCTGATCGGGCACGGTATGTATCTACTTGCATACATAGGCATACAATAAACTTTTATTTTATTTTATTTTATATATAGTCTATTAAAAACTCATCAATCAGGCAGTATTCATAGAAATATGAAAATATGTTTACCAATAGAAGCATTTGTATAGTTTATATGCCTGAAGAAACATCAACACCACCAGCCCACACGAGATAATTGATAGCACAGGAAATATCAGCCTACACGGGATAATTGATAGTGTCGAGCTTGGGAGCACCATATCAGGAAAATAATAGGATAGAAAACGCCTTGTAATCCTAATTACGAAAATACAAATCCCCACTCCGTCGCCGGTAAATCATTGCGACCTCCTATGTACACACACGTACACACGGGAGCGCACGATCTATCCCTATGGCACAATGACTCACTCGAGCGCGAGCCGCAAGATCGTCATGATTGCCCGCTATTAAAAGCACTTTAGCGCTGCTGCTGCCGCAGCCGCCGCCGCTGCGGCTCCTTATTAAAATATACGCCCAACAGTTTTTCAACAGTCATGACGTAACGAGGCAATTGACTGGAAAACTCGACGCTATGCGGCTTAATGAACGAGCTTCGCGTAGAAGCGAGACGAGTGCAGCCTTGTTGTCTGAGACTTCTTATCGCGCTCTTCCACAATGCGATCGAATTATTCGAGACGTAAGCGAGATAGTGTTTTATGGAGAGCTTAAGGCGGATTGGGAGGTGCCTTTGGGAGTAATTAGATTTACAATGCGATTATCTGGAATCGTAATTTCATGAGGTTTCTGTATTTATTTATGAAGAAATTTATGTAAAGCAAACAAGCAATGCTGATCGTGTCAACTATATGAGTATTTAATAATTTTATAATCTTAAAGTTGAATATTATTATGTGAAAAGTGGATGAAGATGAAATATTGTAGTCTATTTGAATTCATGTTTGATGTTTAAAAATTGAATAGTACATTTATCACGAACGTTTAAAAATACAAAGGCAATTAATCTTGCTCGTAGGATTAGTAAGGAAATGCAAATTTGTACCTACAAGTGAATATAATTCATCTCGTGTGCACTGACAGCTTGAAATGTATTAAGCAGTTAGGCTGTCAATAGTGCCAATATTTCAAAGCCGAGAATTCGAAATATCGACAAATTTGTAAAATAAGATTCTAATGGACTGCGAGTACGTGGGAAAACGCGAAAATCGTGTTTTTACAAACGCATGCGCGATAATAGAACAGGATCTCGTTACCGATAATCCCCAGGCGCATGAAAAATATCCAGAAACCTACATAAATAAAGTCTACATAAATAAGGCAGCCAAGGAGATTGTTAATACTATTGGGACTTTCATGTAAATATGCTACTGCTGCACTTCATTTTGCATTCCGTGTACTCTTCCAATACAATCGAGGTAAGTCTAAATAAAGAGTATCTGCAACTGAGCTTTAAATAACCTGGCATATACAGTTTCTGAAATAGGATATCCGTGAATAAGCTGCAAGACAATTTTCCTTTGAAAACACAATAAATATCGAACAAGCTTTAAATTATTAATACTGTAATAACATTATACAATACGTTCACCATTTACGCAACATTCAACTGTATCCACATACAAATTTTTCTCCCAATAGATCCACCAACGCCCTACAAATCAAATCCCCCAACTCCCACATTCCCTCCAAACGAACGCATATTTTCACCATCTCCATCCGCTCTATCAATCGAATTAAAAGCGCATCTCGCTCATCGAACTCCCTATTCCATCACTCCGGCAACTCTCACCTCTCCCACCAACCTCGCGAAAAAAATCCTAAATCCCGCGTCTCCTCTCTTACTTTTTAATCCCGAAGACGAACGAGCCGGCGAGCCGCGCGCTGAGCACCACTGCGCCGAAGCGGAACCGGCGGCCGAGATGTGCACTTTCCTCCTCTGCGCGCTCGCTTTTCGGTCCAGACGCCCTTGAGTCTGATTATACGCCGCGCGCGAGCGCTGCCCCCTCTCTTTCTCTCTGCGAGTGCGCTTCTCTTGCTCGTCGTCCCTTTTCTCTCTCTCCCGGCGAATCCGTGGGCTCTCGCGGATGCAGCCAGGTATACACACGCTCGAAGCCGATGCGCCGCGCGCGAGCGGAGGTGTGGGAGCACTGGGTGTAAGAAGAGCCGAGGATGAGAGAGTGCGGATGCAGCGCGGGAGGCAGCGAGAGAGACGTATTGGGGATTAAGGAATTTCGGAGGTAGCTTTCGAGAGGAGAGCGCGCGAGTAATGAGATGGCTGAGAGGGGGCGGGGGAGGGGGGATAAGAGGGCCTGCGACTGGCAGTGAGTGTGATGTATTGGGCCGTTCGGTGGGCGATTAAGGTTGCTTGTTTTTGCGGGCCGCCTCTCGTTTTCGAGGTAGTTTTTGCGGAGGGAGGTGGATCTTGGTTGGGTTGCTGGAAAACTTTTGGATGGGATGGATAGGGGAATTTAAAAATAATTAGGACTAATTTTTGGAGAATGGAGGGGGGCTTGGCATTGGAGTTGTATCTTACGCTGATTTGGTATATAAATTGTGAGGAAACCACAATACAGCAGTATCGATGAATTTTAATGGATATAGAGGAGTATAAATAGTAAGTTAATCAAATCCAAATCTTCGAAACATAAAACCAAAACATTTGCAAAATACAAATAAAATATTAGTCACATGCAACATTCACGAAATCGCACCGCGAATTCAATAAAACTGCTCGCCCAGCGAAAAAAACCGACTGCTGACGTGGTCTCATTGTCACTCACTCGAGCATTTAATCCAACCCCTATACACTAAAATCAACAAGCCAAATAGCGAAGTGAAAATTAATTTCCAGCCGCTTGCTTCGCGCACAAAAGAACGAGAAACAGCACACATTACGCTCGCAGCGAGGAAGCGCGCAGCACGGCGGGCAAGAGAGAGAAAGAAAATCGCTCGGAATCACGAGACTACAGCAGCAGCAACGCGCAGCGCACTCGACAGAGAGAAAGAGAGAGAGAGAGCCCTTTGAGCGAACCGGGCGAGCTCGTCACGCCTCGTGATCGCCTGGATCGCGCGCGAGCACTCGACAGAGGGAACGACGACCGAAAGAGAGAGAGAGGGAGAGAGAGAGCGAAAAGCCGCGAGAGACGACGATTCACGTAGCGCGATTGACGCGCGGGCTCTCTCGCAAGCGGAGACGTTCATTGAGAGCGAGTGAGAGAGAGAGGGATCCTCCTTCCCTCTTCCTTAATTAGAACCAGTTTTAAGGGGGGAAGACCTCGTGGACATTCGTGTGCATATATATATATATATATATATATATATATATAAATTGGTACATAGGAATTTTCGGCTCACCGAGAGCGAAAGAGAGAGAGAAGCCTTTTCACGAGCTCTTGTAGGGTTCACTGCTCGAAGAGTAAGAGAGAGAGAGGAAGAGAATGTATGCACGTGCGTGTGCGGTTCACCTTAAGGTTATACGTGTTAGATGATTATCTCACTTGAAATACACCTTCTGCCGAATTTCCAGGAGGTCGGACGCTGGGTGTATGCACGACGAGTTATAAGGATGGAGAAGGTATTCGGTGCTGCTGTTATTGTTTACCGTAAAATCTTACGGAATTCTCTTCTGTATAAGGCTATGCAATTTTTATTGTTCTCATTTTGCTTAAAGTAAGAAAAAGAACCGATCTTTATTGGAATGATTGTACTTTCAAAATGTAGAAATCAAATCTATAAATCAGAACAATGTCAGATTAGAAAGCACTCCTTTCTAAAAATAATAAATATCCAGAAGTAAATAAAAAATACATAAAAAATAAATAGAAAATCTATAAATTTTTTCTAAACAGAACCATCACAACCCACTTCTTATCACCCTATTTTCCGAAAAAAACCGCGCAACACTCCATACTCTAACCCCAATAACGCAAAATCCAAATCAGACAACGATAATCACTCGACTCGCCGTTTTCTCACAGCGATCGGCCGCTCAAGATATCCCCAGAACTTTTCCATCCGCACATATCCATCGCACAGCGCCTCTCTCTCTCTCAGCGCGATGCGAGCGTGCGATATTTCAAAATAACACGCGGCCGATGCATCCTCGCCGCGGCGGCGTCTGCGCCGTGGCGCCACGTCGCGCCTAGCAGGCGGCGCGAATCCTCGTTTGGAAAATCAAGCCGTACAATTACGAGCGCGCGCCGCTGAAAAAATCAGGCCCTCCTCGAGCGCCGAGAAAGAGAGAGAGTAATTTATATACGTGCGTGGGCCACGCGGGGCAATTTTCCAGGCGTGGTTCGCCCGTGAGTTCTTGCGTAGAGAATCACGCAGATGCCAAGTCTAGGCGGATATCTGCGTATGTGTGTGCGCGATTGCGAGTCGAGGGGTATTGAGCGGATGGTTCCGAAGGGTTCGGAGTGCAGATCGGCAGGCTCGCACGATGATTTTCGCGCTGGGGAAGAGTATTTTTGCGGTGGGTGGGGCGGGATATTATTTTAGTTTGGAAAAAGTTGTAAACGGTTTGAGGGGAGGAGAGCGCTCATTTGCATGCGATTCTCGAAAAGCTTTCTCATTTGGAGGTAAGTATATGCTCGGAGCTTAGTGATTCCATTATATTTTTGTTAAAATTTTTTATGAATCGGTGCAAGAAAGATTTTACGTGTATCCCATCCATGAAAGATTCCGCTAAATTGAAAATTTATCTCTCAACAACATTGTGTACTCATAAACTTCAATGGCTCACTTCATTTTAAATTCCTGTAAAATTTTGTAAAATGAATGTTTTTAATTTCAATGAAATAAAAAGTTAATTAAACTCGCTTAATTCACATTTAAAATACCTTCAAAACATAAACAGGCTCAATTCATCCTCGGCAACCTTCCCTCAAACAAAACGCAAAGCATCATTAAACCGCGTTTACCCAACGCGCCTCTCAAGCTCCGCAGCGAAACCATGCAAAAATCTCCGTCTCCTGAGCCCAACTCCCACATGCCGACTTCCCCCAAGAAAAATCGGCAAGAGGATATAAGACGGCAGCCAAATGAGATGAAAAAGGGGGGGGCGAG
>JAPYZA010009706.1:0-15961 GCA_030522685.1 Eupelmus azureus | reverse complement strand
GTTCGCTTTTAAGTTTTTATTTCTAATGTAATTACTCTCAAAATTTTATAATACTAGTTATATTATTTTAATATCTGATGTCTGAATATAATAATATTGATAATTTTAAAACAATTTTAAAATAAGTACGTTTTTAGGTAGAAACTAGTTAACTAGGTCGCTCTGTTTAGCGGGTTTCTATCTAATTTTTAGCTAATTTTAAATAGATCTAATTATTTTCTAGCTAGAATACCGTTAACATTTCTATCAGAGTAGATTTGGTGCAACTTTTAAAATCATCTTTGAGTATGCAGGATATAAAACCTAATGGTTACAGTCCAATTTCGTAGTCCTTTGTTCTTAAAATACGAGCTATTTAATTTCTAAATAAATTCTTTTCTACTACAAAAGCTTGGAAAAAGTAATATGTTATAACATAAAGATTTACTCCTTTTAAAGAGTAAATATCGACAGTTCATAAAATTTTCTCCTTATAATAAGGGAAGAATATTAAAATGTTACTCCTCATAAGGATTATATAATATAATTATACCACATTGTAATAGTCATTACTTTTAACTTTTTAGAGAAGTTTTAAATCCTTCTGATACCCGTATAACTATTTCCACATTTTTTGAAGTCGGTTATATTTTTTTCAAAAATTTTTTATTTGTACTAAAATATGTACTTTATTATATTTTTATTAACTCGAGATTGATGATTTGCTAAATACAAACTAAGCCCTTAATTCCTCTTAATCAACGCCTATGTAAAAACCATTTTTTATTTCTTCTGGCTTAAACTCTCCGACAGGTCAATACGTTGAAAAGGTAATTACATATTACATTATTTGACATTATTTTATTATTCTTAATTTTCTCTAAAAATAAACAACTTTTACCAGAAGTGAAGTTCAATAGAAAATCAAAGTACGATTTTAAGATACTGATCCGGACCAAACACTGAACCCAAAAAACCAGAAATGGTTTCTGGTTCAGTCGAAATTCCGAATTTTGCTTTCAGATATCAAAACGTGAAAAAAGCCGCTGTATCTGTATAATTAATACTTGGAAAAAATCAAATTATGGATAATTAAACTGGAGACATATAATAGATTAAAAAACGTTGAAAACTCACTATACTTTTGTATAGAATTTTCTGCAGAGAATATTAAATTAGATGTAGCTTTTTCGTAAGTTTTCTTAAAAAAAATAATTTATAGTAAGTAAATCTGTTTTTACAGGGAGATTAAGGGTTAAAAATATTGTACAGTTAGTTCCCATAAATTTTTTGGAGATATTCCTATAAAAATAGTTAGTAAGAATCAGCCAGTAAAAAAGAATGAACAATGTTACAAAGCAAATTACAGATGCGCTCTGAAATAAGTCACATTTATCAGCATGTTACTCACAATTATTCAAAATAATTCTCTCTAACGACTAAATCCGTCACAGACACTTTGAAGCGATTAACGCGTCATTTATACAGAATAGATCGAACGATCTGAAAGCTCGTGCTCATTAACAAAATTTCGGCCATAAATCGATTGTCGCACTCGCGAGAGAAAAGGGCTACTCTATTACCAAAAACAACGCTCGAGCTTTGGTCTGGAAACGCGTATGTACAGTAGCGTAGCCATTGGCTGTGCGTTAGGTATACCGTGTCATCATCGATCGGCCAAGCCCCTCGCCTGTTTGCATATCCCGGCTAATTAATGCCATTCAACTCGGTAGTTTGGCCGCGCGTTCTCCCTGTGTATGTGTCCCTCTCTCCCGGCATCCCAGCGACGCCTCCGGGATCGGTTTGATCGGTCCGACGCGCTGGCTCTCGAGGGCCTTTTCTCATCCTCCCTCATCGACTATACGATATACATACTACGTCGTCGTCATCATAGCGCTATGTATAACTTTTGTCTCTTGTATGTATGTATATGTAGTCATACGATAGCGTCAATCAGCTGTGGATTTTTAGAGGTAGCATTTTGAAAATCTAGCCACTGTTTTAGTGCGCTGTTTGCGATTCTGCGCTGAATATTATTAGGGTCTTGATGTTAGACTCACGTTTTATGCAAGTTAATTACACTGATCACAATAAGAATTCTTTGAGTACCTAAGGCAAAAATAATTATTATGTCACTTCAGAGAAAGTTTTATATACAATAAATAATTAAAGATTAGATCTTGATTTTGAAAAAATTTCATAGTTTTATAAAGTTAAAAATGTAAAATTATTGTTGCAAATGTTTCAGTTGGTTTTAACAGTAAGAGAAAGATAATTTACTACGCTAAAAGTACTTGTTAACAGTTTTACGAAGCGTTTACAGCTCAACACTTAGTAATTAGAAAAAACTTTTATTACAGTTGAACAAATAAAAAAAAGTGCATTAAAATGAATCAGAAACGACGCTCTAGAAATGATTATTTAAACAGTTTAAAGTAAAAGCTTAAGTCTTTGATTTGACAAAGTTTATTTAAAAGCCGAGATAAGCATAATTGAATTCGGCCTGACACCAGCTAAAGGACGACCGCACTTGATTTAACAAATATTGACACTCGACAGAAAATGGGCCGGGAGTGAGAGAGAGAGAGAGAGAGAGCCCCGCGGCAGATGCTGCGCTGCACATTGCACGCATAAGCCGGCGCGCCGCAGACTACGGGATTGAGTAGTTTCGAAACACAAACGTGCAGTCAATACTCGAGCATCAATCACCCTTGAAATTACTTCAAATTCTCACTGTCTCGAGGGCTTATGCCACGCGCGCGCACCCAGATTCCCAGCCTTCGCCGTATCGACCCGTCTGCCACTGTTTTGTTGTAACGAGCTAAGCCCGCTCCTTGCACTTTCTTGCTTTTTTTATAACAATGAATTTTAGATACTTGATTAACATTGTAATAATCGTTTTAACGGAATATTGAACATTTTATTTATTATTATTTTTTTTTTTTGTTATATTACTAACTTCTTAAATATACGACAGTCAGTTTTATCACGTAATTAATTAAAGTTTAATGGATTAAATGCAAAAGCTTATTTTTCATTTTATTCCATTCTCGTTTTCGAATATAACTTTTATTTAATTTAGAAATTGATAAATACGGTGACATTTATCGGCAAAACTTATGTATAGAGTATGCAGAACTACGTTTGCTGCAATGAATAAATCTCACACCCCCGTACACTATTTCAATGCATGAAGCAAAAAGTAACATTTTATTTTTGAAAATACTGCGCTTTTAGTTGACGTGTAAAAAGAATTTTTTTTTTGAAAACTCATAGCTTTGTCATATTTTTACGTTTTGTAAATTCGAAAAATAGTTACAATCCAGTTAAAGTCTTTCTACTAATAAATACATAATAAAGGTTAGAGAAAAAATCGTTATGATCACTATGAAATAACATATTAATCATCAGTTTGTTCAACATTAACTCTTCGAACAATCCATAGCAAAGCAACAAAATTCAGGTTAAAATTTAAACTTTATTAACGCTTTCCCCTTAGCAACAAGAGGGCTCGTAAACGTTTTCCAATTACAACGAAAGGCTCGGAGTGCCATCGATAAAATGACGTTACTGCAGCGTTACTGCGTGTCGGCAATGTCATTAAAAAAGGAACGTCATTACTTTTTCGGGAATTTTAACGAACGCACCGCGCAATCGAGCGCAAGAGGGGAATTCGTTACCTCTTTTTTTTTTAATTCCTCTTCCTCGTGTTTCGCGCCACTAGCAACCGCCCCCTTCCCCCTCATCCCTTAGCCGCTCGCCATTTATAAAATGCGCGCCCGCGCGACCGTAAATAAATAAGTGTACAGAGCTAAACGCCACGGATACAGTGGAAAGTGCCTATGCATCAAAAAATACGGCCAGGTTACAGAGAGAAATCGGCGGAGCCCGAAAAAACAAAGCGCGGGTGGCCGCCCTGCAGCTGTGTGACAGCGACAAAAAAAAACACAGCTGCAATGCGCCGCGCTTGCGGTTCTCTCAACCGGCCGCGCGCACTCGCAGACTCGCGAAACACGATCGGGCCGCATTCGCATTAGGAATTCATTACTTTTAAAAACCCCCTGGCCAGGACTTGATAGCCGCTGGCACTATACCTACCTTCGCGAATTTCTCTCTGGCTCCCTCGTTTTCATCCCTCGCGTACACCTGCTGCGCAGACTGACTCCGAACTGCCGTCTGGACGAGCGGGCTCTGGCCCTATTGAGCTGCCGCGTCTAGGGGACTTTGAATTTTAAATGAATTTACGCTTAACTTTTGCCGACTGACCTGTCCCCTACGAGGCTTTTGCTTTTCTTTTTCCGAGCTGCTTCTTGGCGAGAATCCCTTGATTTTCAGATGAGGCGCGAGCGACTGACCATGCGAATGCTGGTTCGGTGCGACGCAGTGACTCAAGTAATCTGAGACGCTGCGATTGCAGAGTTGCTTTTGTTTAAGGGAGGGTTCGTTATATTCTTATTATCAAAATACAATGAATAAAATTTATTTAGATTTTCAAAAGCTATTTTACTAAAAAATTATTATTGCCTCTTAAATGTAAAATTGAAAAAACAAACAAATTGCTATGAATTTTTACATAGTGGATTTAATTTTTAAGTACGTATATATGCATAAAAATAAACTAAACCCTTATTTTAAACCTAACTCAAAGTTCAATATACCATCATTTCGAACAAAGCATACCAAAGCCCATCGCTCCACATAAGTCCCACAAACAAAACAGACCGATCTCAAAATCACGCCGAAAGATCTCAGCGAGCCACAAAAGTTTACCGTTCAGGGCCCGCTACTTGAAACGTCTGAATTGCGATCTAATGAGCACAAAGCCAGACGAAGAATTCATTTCGCCGAGTAGGAAGACTCTTGCGCGGCGCACATCGCGCTGAGTCAGAGTGACATTGGCGATTGGGATTCATTGATCGAATATTTTCTGCGCTGCTGCGGCGCGACCTGCGCTCATGATCGACGGGGCCTAATGTACGGGGCAGCGACGACGACGACGACGACGATGATATGCCAATCGCGCCAGCCAGAGCGCGCGAAGATAAATCCGTATAAATGCAGGATGAACCCGAGGCTGACCCCCGCGCGCTCGATTTGCATAACTCACGTCGCGCCGATTCTATTACCGGCGTGCGGCTACGTGCGGCTTTCTCCGCGCGAGCCGTGCAGGCGAAAAATATGACGCAAAGCGTCTTTTAAGAGCTCTTCAAGACGCTGTCGGGGCTCAGACGTCGTTGCCTTTTTTTTCTCCGGCTGCTAAATTATGATGGGTTATTAAGATAAGTATCTCGGGACGAGTACTCTCTCTTGCGCGCGCGCGAGCTCGCTTCTATCGCCGTGTAGCATGAATAATTTTCTAGCGATTATGGCTTTCGTCAAATAATAATGATGCGGCCGTAACGACTTATTTCAAGAGGGCTTTGAGAATTTTTTATAATTTCTTTCATTGCGCCGGAGAGGGTGTTTGGTTTCTAGAGTCGATTATCTAAGTGAAATTTGCGCTGGAGTTGTTGGACTAAAGCACCGTGATAATTTTATGTCTAAATTGATTGATGTTGCATTGTTAGTGAATGTTGGACGCGAAAATAAATAAGAATTGACACTTAACTCTCAAAATGATTTTTAACACTAAAATGAAAATTGGAAAATTCCTTCGATCAAAATATTCAAGTAGAAAAAGACATGTACAGTAAGGCTAATAAAGTACATGTACTTTTCTTTTACTGCAACTACATAAAGAAAGTTTCTCTAGAGATCCGTTTTTATACGACTGCTAAAAATATCAACATTTCACTGAATATATTCGCAACTCAAAATTTTACCGTGTTACTAAATTCGTGAGGTACACATCATATACACAATTGGATCTATAAATCTCTCCGCAAAAATAATTTTTGTTCTCAAAATCTACGACGCTGCTGTTCGCAAAAAAAAGCTACGAACTGCATCGTACCTCAGCCATTTCGGCCCCAAGTCGTAAACACCAAGTCGAAAATGAAATTAGCGTATTGCAGACCCTCGCTTCAGCCACCCGGAGTCCCTCCCGCTCGCTCGAAATCGGCCAGGCTTGCGCAACGAAACGAAAAAAAAAAGAAACAACAGATTCCAAAAATCGACAGACCTACAGTCCGGATTACATTAAACATAAACATATAGTCAGAGCCCCGAAATTTTTCGTCGCGCGCGTCGGAAATTGAAAAACTTTCCGGGTCAGCGACGCGCCAACGTGTACACATACAGTCACGCTCGCGCGTTCACAACCTGTGTACACGCTACAGCCATCTCCTCTCTCTCTCTCTTTTTCGCTTCCCCAGTGGGCAGCCCTCGGTCGAGAGCGCAATAAAATTTATGATCCGAATTCCGATGGATTTACCGGGCCACGTCCCGGGATGTGCATGCATGCAGCGAGTTGTTCTCGATGTGGTCGGCCTCGCACGGCCACGCACATATATACGCGTGCTATATACGCGAATTGCAATTTGTTCGCCGGTGGTGCGGCAGCGCGCGCGGACTCCAGTGTGTTTATACATTGGCGCTCTTGCCGCGCGCGCGCGTTTATTCGATGATCCTCGTTACTCATTACCCGTAATCTCGTAATCATTCTTTTCAAGCGCGTCATTTTCAATTTCACAGTGAAAAGGCGAGCGCGCGGCAGTTCAGCCGCGATAAAACGAGCGGTAAGCGTCTTCGCTAAATATGCGTTTTTCCGTTCGCTCGGCTTTTTTACGACTCGCCTGATAATTATGTTAACTCCCCCGAGGAGGCCGGGGGATATGGAGCTGAACGTTATCGCTTCGCCGGCCGATGGGATGTTATTATTTTACAGGCGCGATTATCTAGCTTCGGGATATGAGTTTTTTGTGCGGGATATTGTTTTAGGGTATTAAAATGAGGATTCGCGGAAATTGCATTTGATTCTTCATTTTGCTCTTGGAGGCAATAACTATATTGGCTTTCCTCTCCCAATAAAAGTATAAGTAAACAAAGAAAATAAAAAATGTACATTTTGACACGAACAATTTATGCAGCATACGTTTTAGCAGCGAAAAGATGACTAACGACAGGAAATCCATTTAATTCCAGCATCATCAGGCACGCGGCGCAGTTAAGCAAACAGCCAATAAATTCCACTCTCCCCCCCCCCCCCCCCCGTCCAACTAATTCCTCGCCGATCATTTGTCTACGCGCGCCAAAAGAGGCGAGAGCCCGGCCCTATACTTCACCCCATCACGCACTTGGAAAATTCCAGGCCCCGAGAAGCAACGGCTTCGACGACACCGGCTGCGCGGCGAGAAGAACAACCTCATCGCACTCGCGACGAGAATATGCGCATACCGCGGGGGCCGCAGTCTGCGACGCTCGTCGTTTATCCCGGCCGCTCTCCTTTTTTTCCCCGCCTCGACATCGCTCTCTCTCTCCCTCCTTTCTCGCGCCGATCTCCCATTTCGTTTGCGCTCTGCCATTTTTCTCAGCTCGCCCTCCGCGCGTGTAATGCATTGTCGCTTCATTGGCCGCGGCGCGTGACGTGCATGCCTACAACTTCGGCTGCATGCGCGCAGAGCCGCGGCGCGTGACTCTGCGGCGCGAGCGATGCGCGCGTATTTCTCGCGCCTCTCTCGCCTTGCCTCTCGCGGCCCTTTTTTCCTTCTCTTGTTTTACCTGCGCTCGTTTGTTCTCCGGATGAAGTGGAATGATATGTTGGAACAAGATACGCCGATGCGCGCTTTCGGGCCTTTAGCGAGTTATTTGAAGTTCTGGGAATAGAGCGCTTCGAGAGAGGTTGAGATCCGGGCCAAATTTGACTCTTCAAAATATACCGGGGCTATTTTTGGACCGGCGGATTCGAATGGTATTTTCAGATGAGACGGGAACATGGGTATCCTTTTTGCGAGGCGCGTTGAACCTGCTTTGAGATTACGTAACTTGCGGCTACGTTTCTGGATGAAGTTGAGTCGATGAAATCGCGCTTTGTATTCGCATCGAAGTTAACTGGCTATCTTAATCTGCTTGGAAATAATAGAATCGTACCGGGGAGTGCTGGAGACTTTATCTTTAGTATAATGACAGTGCAAATATTATTGCCAACGTCGAATTACAGTTACCGAATTAGTTTTCTTTTTATGGAGGAACATGATTGCTTCTCTTTTTATGTATACTGAAGTCTTAAAACTTAAAAAGTCAAAATGAAAGTATCTTTGTTCAGTAAAAGAACATAAACAAGACTCTAATTATGGGTGGCACGTGCAGTTTAACGTGAATGAGATAGAATGATTGACACTCTTATTCGGGTATGTATATATAAACCATTGATGAGAATAGCATTCTTTGATTGCTAACATTTATAAATAAACCAGGTTATTCATTTAATTTAAATTTATTCAATTTATTCACTATTATTCAAAGCTATATTGAATGAATAACTATAACCTGTTTTGCAATATTGCATTAATACATTATAGAAGAAAAATTTAAAAAAAAGTTAACCGTTTATCACAGCATCAGCGTTTCTCCCCATAAACGATAATGAAGACGGCTCTAAAAATTACTTTCGCGCTTAACGAAATTTCCAGGAATAGTCCATCAGCTCATCAAGCCAAGCATTAATAAAGCCGCAACGAGTCGCGCGAAAAGTAGTCAAGCCAAGCGCGGCCGTAAAAATCTTCCCTCTCTTCCCGCGCTCAATCAGAAAAGACTAATGCACGGATGATGACTCCGTAACATTGCCCGTACCCGTATCGTAATAAGTTGTGCATCGAGGATACGGATTATTCACGGCTCTTCGATTGCATTCGCAGTCGAATCGCCCACGCCGTTATTATTAACTGTCCCTCCCTCCATCTCTCTCTCTCTCTCATGCTCAGTCTTGCCCCCCGCGCTGAAAGCGTGTAAGCACGTACGTCGCGCGTACGAGACCCGCATAACCAGTGAGCCAAATAGTTGGATTGATCGGCTCGTCAGTTATTATGGACAAGCAATTAAGAAGCGAAAAAAGTTTATTTATACAGAGTTTATGCGTATCTGCTAGTTTAATAATCATCATTTTAGAAATGAGCCATCAGGCATTTACTATGTTTATTGTTTCGTTAACTCGTGAGTAAGTGAGGCATCATTTACATAATCCACGCTTTGATCATCGCCCAAGGTTGCCAGCGCCGTAACGTCTCATTTTTCGCGCGGATAATCCTCTACCTCGTTCTCTTAATAACCAACAGAAACCTAATACCCTCTCTCTATCTCAATACCTACGCAAATCGAAAAGACTGCGCGCTAAGTTGACCGAGCGACGTACACTCCTCGCCTCGGTCAATTCAGCGAGAGAAAACACAGCGACATATACCCGCTCGGCACACAATGTGCAGACTCGGTAACAGGCACATCTTTTTCTCGGCACACAAAGCTCTCCGTAATCGCGGTAAAAGCGCGGAGCGAGCGTATACACACACACATGAGACGGAGACAGCGAGAGAGCGCAATGGAAACGGAGAGCCCGGAGAATACAACAGTGCGCGTATACAAAGAGCAGCGGGCGCAGGAAAAAAAAAAGCGAGTACACGAAAGAAAAGAGCGCGGCGCACAAAAGGTGAGCCGTGGGCAGCGCGCGACCACTTGTTGTAACTCAAGATTTGACGCGAAGGTCAGGCGGCCTAAGCGCGGAGGAGGGAGGCGTAACGATCCGCACCGCCCGCGGTGAGGCTGGCCTCGCGATCTTGGCACATACGCGCCTGCATTCAAATCGAGCGTGCGTAATCTAAAATGAAAAATGCACTTCCTCCGCAGAGGGAGAGAGCCTTCCCTTGGCTTTTCCGCCGAGGAACAATGCCCTCCGGGGACCATCGTCGTTCCGGGAAGATCGATAAGATATTCCATCAGGCGGAGTGCGTTAAGGCGGCCTGCTGGGCTCGGGGATTATTATGTAGCAGGCGCTGCGCGAGCGCGTTACGGACGTTTCGCAAATTGAATAGAGACGAGATTTTTCGAAAGCTGACAAGCGGCCTGAGATGCGCGTGTTTGCGCTCCTTCGATAAGTGTATGCGTGTAGCGGTACAGGAAGATTCGCGAGTCATCGGTGAAGGTGTTGACACCTTTTCTGTTTTATGCTGCTCTGTGGGGAATTTTGATGGTAGCTTTGTGCTGTTTGGATTCTACGTTTGTTTAATTGATTATTTTATTATTTTTGATTTTGAGATGATAAAAAAAGTAGTGACCTGTATCCAATAAATTGTCTACTAACGATTTAACTTTATTTATTATTATTATAAATACGAGATGTTATGTAAATCTGCGGATGCTGTATACATTCTTGTGCATATTTGTGCATACATTTTCATTGCTACTAGAAATCTGATGATTTATTTTCTTGTAAAAAAGCAACAATGTTACAGCGTTTTTCCAACTTACAGCAGGCGTAGTTTTTCAACAATGTTTTCAAAGCGTTAATATGCAGCTATGTATGTGTGCAGTGATTAAAACTGTATGCACAAGTTACTTTGCGAAATGCAAAGTACCGCATGTAAGCTTTGAATGATGAGCAAAGTTGGCGCAAAGATTACCACTCCTCATTACTTCTTGGAATTGCTTCGAACTTATTTTATCTCTTATACGCCCGCATTGCATTTAAGAATTTAATTTGTGAAATATGTCTGATGGTAATATATTTGAAGTGTTAGTAACTAATTGTATTTGAAACGTATAAAGCTAAAAGTTATGTAAATAGTATAAATCTCAAACCGCTGTTTAAAACGCAAAATAATTTATTTTCTCTTTTTCATTAGAAAGTTATAGGTCTACAGTATAAAAATTGATGCACTATTAAAAATGATTAAAATATTTAGCTGGAGTACAAAGATACCGAGTATGATTCTTTTTATTATTATTTTTTTAATAAAAATAGTTTTATTGCATTTTTACTTCAATATAGTGCCATGTAATAAAGATGGAATTTTTATCTTATAAGCCAATATTTTATGATAAAATTGAGTTGTACATGATACTCGGATTTACCCACTTTGTAGAGAAAACACGAATATTCTGCTAAATTTTTGGAAATTGTATGTATGTTGGAGTCTTTATCGTTTATACTTGATTAGATAACTTTTTAAAAATTATATTTATCTTTACCACAGATTATTTTTTTAGCCAATATCTTTATCACCTGTTAGTTTAAGAGCTAATAAATACTACTGACTCTCAATAAAATTGTTACATTCTTTATTCTGATTTCTGAAGGCGGATTAGAAAAAGTACCCGATTTTGCTCCACTTTCTCTAAATTATACAATAATAAAAAGTTTTTCAGAGGACAATCTTTCTTATCCTTATAAAACTTTACAGAATTTCAAATTCTTATTCGCGTCACCGAATTTCAAACTCCCATCAATTTACCTGCTATTCCGCATTTACTTTTAAACTACGAATAATATCCACATGCATCCACATTATCCGGACTAAGCCGAGAGAGCCGGCTGCATCTCAAGCATCGCATTCCCGGTAAAAATATTTCAGCATATTCGAGAGTCATAAATAATTTTAAAATTTAAAGCGCCGATCATTAACATACATCCGCGCCGCGTATACACCCCTCCTCGCGCTCTTAATCGCTCGGCTCGCATACACGGCCATAACGGCCGCTGCTCTCCGCTATAATTTATATTACGAAAGAAGCGCAAAGCAGCCAAGCAGAGGCGACGAACGTGATTCTTCCTCAATTTTCGGCCAGACGGAGCGTTCGAGGCTCGAGCTAGAAAAGCGCCGCGGAGAGCCATATCCGGCGCGCACAAGCGCGAGCAAGCAGTCGTTAACGAAGTCGTTAAGCTTTGTGGCAACTCCGTCTCAATCAACGTCGATGGAGCCATGTTTATTTAATTACGCCGAGCACTCCGCCTGCTAAGAATTATTGGAGAAAGCGGCGACAAAGGTGTGCGTGCGCTAAGCTGGCGCGTAGAGCCAGCCTCCTATTCACCTGGATTTTTTTGTTTCGCGTCTGAAGCGGCTTTCGCATTGCTGTTATTATCTTACGGTTATTGCTGAAATGATGTTTTATATTTGAATAGAACACAGTGATTTATGAATAAAAAGATCTATATAGTATAAACTAACTTAAAGTTAATATTTAAATTATTTTATTTACTATTGAGTTAAACGTTCAAATTAATTAGAAGTATGGTATTTAATAAAATGGGAGTATGATAAAATGTTAATTATTCACAGCAAAATTATTCACAGATAAGGTTACGTAATATATTAATAAACTTTAAAATAATTATGTGAAAACAGCCCTTTTTCAACAAGCAAGAAACTAAAAAATGTTTGGTTTCCCTTTCTTCATGAAAAGCAATATTCAACAATACTTTATCGACTTTAATACTCCGACCAAAGGCAGCCTTCCGTTCGTTTACTCTTACAGAGAATCTTCCTTTACCAAGCGGCGAAATGAAAGTTTGTCAAATCCGGCTCCCTTATTTGCAATTTATTCTTTTCCCGAAGTCTCGATAAATTATTTACCCAACGCAAATCTCTCCTTCCCCTTTGGCGGTAGCTTCTATTTGTCTAGCTTCCCGCGCTGCTCCAGAAGCGCGCTCTCCTTTTCGTCGGCTCTATACACTCCTCCGCTCCCTTTTTTTTTTATCTCCCGCTCCTGCAAAAGCTAACCCTATCGGTTGCAGCCCTCGCCCCTCCCGGGCCGCTCTCTCTCTCTCTCATCTAATTTCCCTCGCTGCGGGGCGCGAGGGCATTAGTATTCCGGCGAAAGAAACGCGATTACCTTACTTCCCCGTGGCGAGCACCAATCAGCGCGCCGCCGAGATATGCGAGTGGTATGGAGACCGCCCGGCCAAATCCGAAATAGACGATCTGCCTCGATTAACTAATCGTAATGGCGCGAGCTTCCTTTTTCTCCGTTTCCGATAAGCTTTTTGTCTCTCTGCTTTTTGCGAGCGCGTGGGGCGAAGAGAGCGCGCGGATGTGTGCGTGCGGTACATCGATGGATTAATGGAAAAGAGAGAGGGAGGCTTAATTCAATTATGCTCTAAATTGAAGTCGGGGCTTTTTATACGCTGTCGAGCGCCGATGATTACGCTAGGAGGGTGTGGATCGAGTAAGGAAGGCCCTAAGCTTTACAGATTCATTCTTTTAATGAAGAAATTTACACAGTTTTACAGTTCCACCATTATGTGTTATACACACATGCACACACGCATAAATATATACAATCTTAATACATCATAAATAGAAAATATTCTACTAAATAAGGTATATTATTTATGCACGAACATTTTCAGGTACAGAAGATATTGTTCAAGTCTTATGAAAAATGTTGACATAAACGTGATTTACACTTTAAAGCAGGATTAAGTTATCTCTTGTAAAACAGAGAATAAACTTATTTGGTAGTCGCATAAATCATAGCAAATTTTGACACTTTTTAAAATGTTAAACATTTTTATTTTATTTATATTCAAAATTCAAAATTTGATGCTATTATTTATACAAAAATAGTAATGACTTAATATGAAGTTGTCACATAAACTCAGATATGAGTTTAAAAATTAAAAATTTGAAAATTGTACATAGCATTACATTTATTATTACTGAAATTTTTTAGCTGTCAACTATAGTGACTATAATCAATCATTTAAGACAGTTATTTCCCAATCTATAGTTAGTATTTCAGAAATATTTGTTGATTCGAGAAAATTCCCACTTTTTGCACAAAGGCAGTATTCCTATAAATAAAATTCAACATTTTCTATTGCAGTACATTTATATATACGTAAAATTAATGAACTTTGATCGAATATGTCTCAGAAATTAAACGGCAAATCTTCTAGAAATTTAGCTTAATGTGTTTATTTATAACTACATTTACGCAAAGTTTGACAAATCACTTGAATCAGTAAATATTTCTAGAAACATAAACTATGGGAAACAAATATCTTAATTAAAAAAATTTAATTCAATTGCAAGGAGTTACGTATATCTTAGAACCTGAAAACAGAAAAAAATCATTAATTATTGAAACCAAATAAAAATTTTTAAATAAATTAATTTTTAAGATAAATTTTATGTTTTCCTTACATGTATGTAAGTATTTATTTATGCTTGATATTGAAAAGTGATTTTTTATACGTATTGTTATCGTTACTTTATCGAATCTATATTTCCCTTATAGTCAAAACCTAGATTTTCGGACGTATAAAAATTAATTGAGGAAAGATATTTTCACTTATTACATTAACGAAAAAAATAGAAATATTTTTCCGTATTGATTTTTGTTCATTCAAAAAAGTATAGATTTTACGAAATTTAATTACAAATATCAATTGTATGAAGGGTACATAAAAGGAAATTAAGCAATTCAGGGATAGAAATTACTTGAGTAAATGCAGGGAAAAAGGTAATGTATGTTAAATATTTCTTATATAAGTTTTTATGTGGATTCAACAATAAATGATTTCTTTCTTTTTCAGATTCCAAAATGTATTAGAGCCTTTATAAACTTCTTCTTATCCCCATCGATCCTTAAAAATAATTCGCACCAGTCCCTTTTTCGATTTCTCATTCTCAGCCGCCCCGAGAATCGCGAAACCTATCCGACTCTCCCCTGCGAATAGCTTCGATCAAAGAGGCTCCGCTTCTCTCTCATCGGCCTTAAAGAACGAGAGAAAGTAAGTGCCGGCGTTCACCAGCAGAGCCAGCGAGGAATATAATTAAATTCGTTCATTTGGCCGCGAATCGTCGTTTCTCCAACTAATTAATAAAAGTAATCGAATGAAAACGGGAGCCCGCGTGTACAGCGCGCCCGTGCGCGCGCGCGAGCCACCTATAGCTGCAACGACGACATCGGGGGTGGCTGCAGAGCGCCATTGCTGGCGGCAGGTGAGCAGCTGCTCTGAGTGGATTAAACTGAGGTAATCAACGCAAATTGATAATCCTACTTTCCCGGCCGCCTCCGCTCTCCAGCAATGGCCCTTTCTCCGCGTATACGGCCTTCGAATGGCCTTACCCCTACTTCCTCTCTCTCTCTCTCGATCTCTTCCTTCTTCCGCATCCCCCCCGTATTCGCGAGGCGGAGAGAAAGCGACTTGGCGCATGCAAAACTTTGAAAAGCCCTCTTCTAGTCTCTGTTCTGGAAGTATTTCTGCACGTTTTCTTTCTCCGGAGGTCGCTTGTATTTCGCGTTTCTGGGAATTGCGTATGCGGGCTTGTTTTAGCGTTTTATTTCTAAGCAGAAAAGAAACTGTTATTCGAAGAGAGGGAGAGTTATTGCTCACTATCGATCTTCTCACCTGAGTTGTGGAAACTCAGGAGAGCAAAGGTAGAACGTGATTAAGAAATTTTTTGGATTTAAAAGTTTTTTAGGGGCTTTGTTGCAATCAGTTTCGAAGGACAGTCAAAAATGCTTATATATGTATCAATTTTGTGGATAGGGTGTTTAATTCTGTGAAACTATGTTAAAAATATTAAAATATTTATTGTATTCATAATACTTGCTCAACATACAATTTTAAAAAGGGTCCATATATGAAAACTAGCAAATGTTTTAAAGAAATCATACTTGCTAAAAAATTAAATATTTAATGTAAATAGAGCAAATAATTTAGGTTTTAAAGAAATCATACTTGCTAAAAAATTAAATATTTAATGTAAATAGAGCAAATAATTTAGAAAAATGATATAATGATTCTGTCGAAAGCATCATTTAAGCATTAAAAAGTAAAAAAACTTATCATTGTACGAATACTGGATCTGGAATTATGATTGTTATAGTAAATAAAACATACATCTGAAGCGAATTAACTACGATTGTTTGCTAAATCCCCCGCAACACTTTATCTTTAAATTGCTTCCTAGTCGTAGATTTGACATGCGACCTGTTCCTATATATTTGCTTTGTGAGCTTACTACGTAAGGTTTTCAGAAAATCACTTTATATTTATTTATTTTTATACAGAAAGTAAAATTTATAAACTAGATCTCACACATAC
>JAPYZA010009704.1:0-10087 GCA_030522685.1 Eupelmus azureus | reverse complement strand
TAGATCTTCCAAAAATAAACTTATCGGCAAGAACTCAGTTTACACAAAGAAACTTGTCAGATAGATAATGAATTAAAAGAGTATCATAAAAAGTTTGGGAATGGAACTTATAATCGAGGTAGGAGGTTGGTTAAAAATATTGCGTTTATCCAATAAGTGATCAAATTTATTGTTTAAAGTTATATTTTTTAATTTAGAATGCAACGTTTTTACGTTTGATTATTTTAATAAGTGATCAAATTTATTGTTTAAAGTTATATTTTTTAATTTAGAATGCAACGTTTTTACCTTTGATTATTTTGTACATCTCGAAACATGAATCGTTTGATAATATACCTTAACATAATAGTCAGTACAACATATGAAAGTAGTAATTAAAGTATTTAATAAAATTTTAATTTATTACGTATTTACAAATAATTTACATAATAGTTAAATTTTTCAAATTAATGTAGCTTTCTTTTTATTTTTTTAGCTGGTCGATCTAAGATACCAAGTGCATCCGCAAAACTAATTTGAGAAGATGAATCAATTTTAATAAATGATTCTTTCTTCTCCTTTGTTACTTTAGAATGATTTTTGGCCTCAGCTATTAAGGGTTCAGTTTCCGATATTTTTCTCTTCTTTGCGATCCCACGATGCTGTGTCAAGATGGGCTGTTTCTGTGCCTCCATCGATGTCTGCGATGGTTGTATGCTATTTATATTTGAATCTTCTTTATGATTTGCTGGCGTGAATCTTACGTTTTCCTTTAATTTTTCAGTATTTATTGATGATTGCTTTGGCTTCTGAGCAAAATTTGCAGACTTAGTATTGAAGCTACCTTTTGTTGTGATGTCATGATCGTGCTTCTCATTTACTTGTTTTGAACTTTCATTTTTCTCGTGTTGTTTAGAATTACTCTCTTCATATTTTCTCGAGTTTTCTTCGTTGCTCGATTTCTTCCCACTTTCGGGATGCGATACTTTGACTGGACTTGAATCGAAAAGTGAAGATGAATCAATTTCAATAATTGTTTGAATTAAAAAACAGAAATTGACATAAAAATTATGTATATTCTAGTCTTTTTAGCAGACTCATCGCAAAAAAATTGTGCAAACATGGTCAAAAAATTAAAAAATGGCTGGGGGATTAAGGATGTTAATCGAATTATGCGATATTTCACCCTCTAAAGGGTTGTATTTTGAAGCCATTTGAACGACGTTTTATTTCAACCCTTGAATACGCCAACAAAATTGTGCAAAGGGTTGAAATCCAACCCCTTCAGTATTTAGGTTTTTTCTCAAAGTTAGTATTAATGATTTTTCATTGAGATAGGGGTACGGCCCTGAAATGAAAATTATGTATATTCTAGTCTTTTTAGCAGACTCGTCGATCTACATAACTTTTTTGCAAAAAAATTTGTGCAAACATTGTTAAAAAATTAAAAAACGGCAGAAAGATGAAGTGTGTTTATCGAATTATGCGATATTTCACCCTCATAGGGTTGCGGCCCGGAATTCGAAAGGGCTGCATTTTGAAGCCATTTAATAGTACATTTCTATACGGTGGCGGAAGACGATTATTTAGCTCCCGAGACGTTTTTCGAAAAATCGACTTACGCCCTAGTGTCGAACTGTATTTTTCACCGCGAGAACCGAAAAATTATGATCGAAGGAGTGATTTTGAGGTTAGAGTGGTGAAAACGGCCTTTCATTTGAACCCTTGGACGCGCCAAAAAAATTGTGCAAAATTTATGAAATTGCAAATGTTTATGATTTATAATGATAAGGGGGTGAAAACTTTATGTAGTCATTTCTCTGTTTTCCATCCACTTAAAAGAGTCAATTTTTTTTAAATTCATATTTTTTCGTGCTCTACACGAGGCATTGGTTTTATACGTTGACCTTTGGTGGCCGGTTTCCTATATAGTCGTGAGCATCGTTCTTTTAGTTTGTTTCAATAATAATTTTAAGTATAGATATTATAGCCTATACGTCATTCTCGACGGTAAACAGAGCACGACTACGTAGGAGTGTATTAGGTTTATTACAGTGTTCGGTCCAAGATTATCGGATTGCAATAGTGATAATGTCCTTGTTGGCACTGCTAAAAACTACTAAAAATGTTTCGAGCGTCATACGCATGCATACGCTAACATACGCGCTGTTCTGGCTATACTACACGTTGTTGTAACTTGATGCACAGTATGCATAAAGTAAAAAAAAGTTAACTCTCATTTTATGAATATTGCGATGAAAAAGCAGCTTTCTTAAGTACACTTTATTCAAGTAAAAATTTTACGTGATTTTAAAATCTTGTGACGAAACAAAAATTTAAGTTTTTGAAACTATTTTCTTGAAGCATAGTCGTCTATTTTTATTATTTACTTAATATTGCTCTTTTTATATTTCATACAAAAAATTCTGGTTAACCACTATGAAAAAATCAACATAACCAATTTAATTTTGATGTCTGATTTCCTGAGTGTACTATCTTTCTAAGACGTTTTTTTGTACTGGATCTATTTAATAAAATTCAATTTTGCTCATATTGAACTACATGTAATATCATACAGGAGAAATCTTTTTCAACCTAAAATTTTAATAAAATATTTGGTTCACGTAATTGTTAGTAACATCGAGGTTTTTACATATTCACATCGATACCATAGATCCACACGTTCATTCCGGTAAACGTTTACCTTTCCTCCATCAGCGATCAAACAAGAGCCAAACCCATCTCGAAATAGCGATAAAGGAAAAGATGGATGGAACTATACGACCGAGTAGCTCCTCTCTAACCCTTTCCATTTTCCTCTCGCATACATGGAGAGAGAGAGAGAGAGAGAGAGAGCGCCACTCGTGCGCCATCATAAACACCTAAGTCCACATTGTTAGCACAACGCGCGCAGGCGGGTGGGCACGTCGCTCTCTCAGTCGAGGAAACTCGATTTTATGAAGCCCTCGTATTGCGTGTATACACTTGCGCGCTACATCTCCTCGTCGCCCCATTGCCACTCTCGAATGCAATGTGTACGCTTGGCCTTTTGTTTGTCCATTAGGTTTCCGCGGCTGCGGGCCGCATTAGAGGCTGAAATTTCCGCGGGCACGCGCGCCGAGAGCCAGCCGCAGTTATATGCCGCGCTTTCCTCCCCCGCGAATTTCCGCCGCCACCGCAGCCGCGGCGCGCACCAGGCTAGACGAGCTTTGAATTTTACGTTTCTCCGGCTGCGCGCAGCAGGATGAGGATGCAGCTCTTCTTTTTTACTGTTATACCGCGGGCGAGCGCAAGCGCGCAGCGGATATGTGCGCCCGCGGGATAAACGAGATTGGCTGGATTTACCGCGCGCTGAACGCTCTTGGGAGGCTGAGCTCGGCTGTTGTCGGCCCCGGCAAGTGCTGGCTTTTTATGGGGATGAGTATGATAAATAAATTTTCGCGGCTTTGTATAGTAGTTTTTTGCTCAAATTTTGTTTACTTTGTTGATGCCTTGAAAGACAGCATTATATATATGCTGCGTCATGCTATTGGAAATGTTAACATTGAAATTTTTTCTTTATGGAAAATTAAAATGTGGAAATTATGAGAAGACTTTTGTTCTGACCTCAGCTCTAATAGACATTTTATTGTTTTGAAAAGCAGAATCTGGATCAAAGTGACTTCTTTATTGGAATACTCCGGTTTAAATTATTTATGTAAAACATAAATACGGAAATTTTTCAATCTGTATATTCCAATATAATCAATACTACCACTCAGACTGTGACATATTTTAAAATACTCCAATTTCTTCATAATTTCAATGTAACGTACTTATACGATAAAAAGTTGTTACACTAGAATTGGCAATAAAGAATTACATACAACATTTGATTACAGTCCTGTTGTTCCATGTGTGATTACTGATTTTGCTTTCCTTATAGGAAATAAATCTACCCACATTGAAAATCTTTTATTTTAATATCTTATTGCGTAAATTAATATTATAATTTATTATTTATTATTATCTAATTATATTTTATTATATATTACAAAATGCAATGTTAAAGTATTTTGAGTCCGCAGTATAACTTTTAGTTTTACCCTACAAGGCACGACTTGGAGCCGTTTCGGCTCCACTTTCAGAGCGAAATATTTCCTTACAGGATTGATTGAATTTCATTGTAGAAAATGAATAGCTAGATCCAACCCATACCATTCAGCACCCAACAAAAGACTAAATGCGATAGTTCCCTACGCGCTTCACCTATATAAGAGATCTTGCACATCCCCCTTTCTCCAAGTGTATCGCTATCCTCGCTTATCCCTCTTTTGAAGGAGCGAAAAGCGATGGAAATCGGGACTCGCCGGCTGAGTTGAGATTTTCAAAGAATGGAAAATCCTGACTGAAGCAGTGCGAGCATCAGACCTTCAAGCGGATTGCCTTGAATGTTTTATCTCCTCGGCCCCTTCAGATTCGCGAAAGCATCGCGCGCATGACCTTCGAGCAAACGGAACGATCTTAAACGCGAATGAGATACGAGCGCGCCGTATCAGCGCGTCTCATTTAGCCAAGCTCGTAAAAACGCTCGACGAAAGCGAGACGTCGCTTTGTTTTCCCTCCCGTGAAAATTGCGAGCTCGCGCGCGGTCCCCTGCCTCATTATCTAATTTATTGCGACTTACTTTCGCGCTCATTCTCTTTCATGCTCGGCCCGAGTCTCTTTTCCCGCTCGCGCGCCACCAATTTCGTCGTCTCCTTTTCTCCACGGGCTATACGTGTGCGTGCGCGTATATACGTGCACGTGCCTACGTCTTTCCTTCGTCTTTCTTACTCGACGCTCTTTTTCACGCTGGCGTGTATACGCGAATGTGTGAGACTGCGAGACTCGCTTTCCGCCTTCTTTTTCTGCTTCTCCCGCCAAGTGTGTAGCGCTGTTGTTTTTTTCTTCTTCTACTACTGCTCTTTTTCTGCTTCTTTTCTCTTTCTCGCGGCTCTCGGTCTGCTGCAGCTTATTTCTTTCTTAATTCGTGCGCTAGTCTTTCTCTTCAGTTCTGTTTCCACGTTTTGTCACTTATTTATTGCGTTTCTTGTTTTTCTGAAAATTTTAAATGCATTACGCCTAATTTGCTCACGATGGGAAGCAATTTTACGTAATAAACCCTTAATAATAAATCCGTAAAGAATCCTTACACTAATTGTAAACAGATTCACCACCCTCTACACTCATAAATTTCACGCTAACCCGAATCGACAGTAGGAAAACACATCCGGAACAAGGCTACCCGAGGCAAAATCCGCGCAAGCTCTCTGACCAAGTTATCTTCCTGCATTCCCCGGCGTTCCTCTCCTCCAAACAAGCATTCCGCGTCGCGCTGACACGCTGAGGCTTAATTCGCTTTCGGTAACGAAGGAATAAACTTAAACACCAACGACATTGGACAGCGCGCACAAGTGGCTGCATTGCCAGAGTAAGAGAGAGCGATGCTCGGCAGAGATAGAGTTGCAGAGAAGGACTCCCGGAGAGCGAGAAGTAGCAGACAATAAGGAGGAGAGAGGAAGATTGGCGAGCGGTATCTTGGTCACGTAATGCGCGAGCGCGGGATTTCGGGGCCACGTAGTTCGCAAAATGAGCTGCGAACTTTGCCTGGCCCGAAGAGTGCGCTTTGCTCGTCGAGCTAAGCGAGCTTCCGGCGAGCTGGCCCGGCGATCAACGGCCTAGTTGCTCGCTCTGCACTTGAAACACTGCGTCTGCCTGCTTTTCTGATTTCTTGCTTGTTTTGCTTGCTATATCGTTTCTTTTGGAAAGTGATTAATTACTATTTTTTTTACAAACCAAGCTTATTTCTACACTATCTCGCAAGTTTTAAAAACATATATTTTCCTCTTTTCGATTGGAAGCGAAAAATCCGGCGTGACCTTATCAACGTAGCCATCGCAGACGAGAACTTTTAATCAAGCCACACTCGGTATCCCTCCTTTTTCCAACGAAAAAAAATATCCAGACCGGGCAATATAGAGAACGGCCTTATAGGAGCCAGTCTCGCTCGTCGAGTAAATAAGAGGACATTTACACCGCGGCTCGAGTGTACTTTATACCCATAGGAGAGATAGAAAATTCGGATTCGCAGCTTGTTCTTTGGAAACGTGTGCGCGAGCCGGGGGCTCCTGGCGGGCCAAGCTGAAAAGCCGGAGGGGCAGGCAGGCCGAGAGGGAGCCGATGACTCGGCACTCTTGCGCGCCGATGCCGGAGAATTGGAAAGACTTCTTTCTGGCTCACGGGACGAGAGAGCGAGAGAGAGAGAGAAAGAGAGAAGACGTGAAGAGCACTCGGCGAGCTTGCACCGCAACGGCGGCCGCTTTCATTTCATACGTATATACCCTCTCCTTCCTCGGAGCGCGCGCGCGCTCGCATGAGATTTCAGCGGGGAAAAAGTCCGGGGCGAAAGTCGCTGCGATCGCAGCTCTCTTTATACACGGCCTTTTTTCTTGCGGCCCGATATCCTCGGCGCGAGATCATATCCGGCCCCCGGCGTTGTTTAGCGGCGCATGACGGAAGCAGCCGACGCGACAAGAGGATGAAATCTGCGGGAGTGCAGGAGAAAAAGCGAGCGGGAGAGAGAGAGAGAAAGAGTGGTTAGGGACGAGAAGAGGGTCGAAAGGTGACTTGACATTTCCAGGGGTAGATAAGCAATTTGGAGTTACGCGAAACATCGTCGCGTGAATTGCCCGGGGGGGAAAGACGGGGCCGTATTATACCATTGTGTCGTCAGCCAGCCAGCCGGAGGAGGATGTTTTTTCTTTCGTGTTTTCTTTTCCCGTGCCTTCGATCCTGCTGGATAATGAAAGTCGTGAAAGGGCCGCTGGCCGAGAGCGTTTAGGGCTCTTTTATTATTAATGGTAATTAGGTCGCTGCACTAAAGAGATAAGCACGCGCTGATATGACAGATGGCGACGTCCAATTTTTTGCTCTATAATTTTTACTTCATGAAAGTGGATTTAATAAAATAATTCTTATCACGAGAATGTAACTATATCAGTTTGTAAAAATCATTTACATCGAAGACAAAAGAGAAAAAAACAATCGGAGGACAAACATGTTTCACCTCGCGCTTTTTGAACCAATTAATCCAATCAAGCGAGCATAACTTCAGGCACCCATCGATCCTTTTTCCTCGTACAGGCGTGTAATGAAATACGAAAGCGAACGTGACGGGGAGCTCGCGATTGCGCAGCGAGAAAAATACGTGAGGTTTATCAGCTCATATAGCCTGATCTCTGACAGCTTCGTCTCACTATACGACGCGTCCCAAGCACGCAGCTACAAGGTTCAATTGAGTGTAAGTTGCCAGGATAATTCCGGATTTTTCGCTGACCACGGTTATTCGATATACACTAATTATAGATAATCAGAGCATGAGAGATTGATCCTTAACGAGCGAGCAGTAACTTCGTTAAACCGATAAGTCCAAAATAAATTCGAAATAAGAGCGCGTTCAGTTTATATAAATATCCAGTCGCACGCGCGCTCGGAATCCAAAAGCCAGTGTTTGCCCTCAGCGGGCAAGCGTCAGAATGCGCTGAATTAAGAGCTTCGATCGCATGAGTATTCCGGCGAAGGTGCCGAATATATTCAGCCGCGCGCTCGCTTCGGGGGAAATCGACTTTTTCGGGCCGCACGAAAAATCCGTAATCGTCGCTCTTTCGCGAGTGGCCTCCCCCTCGTTGCTCAATCCGGGACGTCACGAAGCGCGCGCGCGTGGCTTAAAAGAGCGCAAAAACTGCAGCGCGCACGGAAAACACTAACGCCGCTGCGCGCGCAGGCACGTAGGCAAATTCGTTGCAAACACCGAGACAATGGGACGCGTGTGAGCGGAATTTTATGTGGCATTTGCGGCCGGGCGTGACTTTTTTTCTCTCGCTCTTTCTCTCTCTCTCTCTCTCTGCTCAGCGCGCAAAATGCCAAACGTTCGACCCCCCCGATTTTTGTCGATTTGTTTGCCTCCTTCTTTTGTCTCTGTATTTCCCGTTGGGGCTGTGGTGATGTGTATAGTGGTGCAATTTTACGTCGTCGTGGAGAAAATTCCTGGCGGGCGCGTATAACGGAGCGAAGACATCGTCAATTACGTTGGAGCTTTTTTACGCTGCGCTTGTAAGGAGTCCCGAGTGGAAAGTGCAATTTTTCATCCGTGTCGTTCTGAAAATTTTATTGCGAGAATCGCATAATTTTTTTTATTTTATACACAATAACGGGGAAAATGATGCTATAGTCATGTGCCCTGCTGTTTCGCATTTTACTTTTTAAGTACTTGGCCAAACAAGTGAATTTTATAGGATAAAATGACAAATAAATTAAAAATTATATATATTTTTTTAATTTAATGTATACTCTCATGTAAATATCAGAAAAAATATTCCACATGCAGAATGAAAAATCTTCACATTCAAATGGTAGAGGATATTAAAATATATATTCCTGCGCGCGGAGCCCGCGTCGGCGAGCTTTTCCTCCTTTTTATTGCTGGAAAATAGAATCTTCCAGTCCTAAAAACGCGAAAACGTATAATATACATTTCCCCTTTCTCCGTAGCGAGCGTACGTTAAAACTGCATGTTACGCGCCTACATTCGCCAAGCGCAGAGAGAACAGCCATTGTGCCAGGGTCTTAGAGCAGAAACGCTTCCCGACGTTTTTAAGCTTTTCCGCAGAACGCGCTCGATCTGCGCCAGTTGTAATTGTACGCTACGGATTTTGTATCTATGTTATTACGTAACGTTTCTCTGCATTACATAGTAGTCGTGTATATAACGAGAAGACACGGGAAAGGTAGTCGAAGATCGTCGACCTGCTGGAGAACATTTTAAAAGTAAGCTTACTTTCAAGTAGTCACACGAAATTTCGCTTTATTGACGATAGAGTCGACGGTATAGTAGCAAGAGACTCGCATATAATTTTTTTTTTTTGATATTTCACGGTAGACGTGATTTCTGCGATATTCATGAAAATTTGAAAAAGAAATAGTGTTCAATTTATATACTAGATAAGATATTTATGTATTTCAATTGACTGTTCATCAAAATGTTTGATTTTTGCTTTCTCAAAGAGAAAGCCGTTTATTCGTGAAAATTTTGTATTGGAGACTTTTATGTACATAGATTTCATTTTTAAATAAATTATTACTAAAATTTTGCACATAAGTATCTCTAATAATTATTTAAACGTTAATGTCAAATTTTTATGTTAAATATAATTATTTGTAAACGTTTATGTTAAATATAATTATTTGTAACGTTTTTTCGAAAAAATAATCGATACATTCTGTAGAGCTACTCTAAAGGAGTATTTTAAGCTCAACCTGATATAAATTGATGAACTGGTTGGCTCAAAAACCCGTGGTAAGTGGGTAAAACAGTCAAAATTAAAGGTTTCTAACGGTGAGCGGTATTAGAGACTTAGAGGACAATATGGATCACTTGAATGTGCAAAAATGGTATGTAATAAGTACGAAAAATTTATCTTAACAAAAGTTATGATCTACTATTTTATATAGTAATAAATATTTTATTTATTTTCAGTAATTTTAACTCAGGCTTTCCCCCTTAAATCATCCACGAGCGATAAATTCATCTTTTGTTAAGTACAATCGGCAATGGGGCGCTTATATGCCTTTAAATTTCTTATCACTGTAAATCTTTTTAATTGTGTTCTCATCATCCGCTAGATGGAAACCAATTTTGTGTTTCCACTAGTGAAAATTTCATCATTTACTTATAATAGTTTTCACCTTTTTGGCTTAACATGATATGTCTACGAGAGGGTTTGCCAGTATCGTACTGACGATGGTCAGCAGGCATACTCGTGGTCGAAACACACCCTTTATATTATATTTCGCATTATTTTAAAGTTAGATTTCTATGCAATTTTCGGGAGGCGATACTTTGACTGGACTTGAATCGAAAAGTGATTTCAAGAGCTTCTGACTTTTCTTGGAGCTCTTAATTTGGCGATGCGATGAATTTGATGATTGATGGCTACTGTCACCGGTTTGGATTCAGCAACAGGCGCATCTTGGCATTTCGCAGCAGTGGGCGTCTCGATTTTTGAAGCATTTGTAGGTGTACTATTGA
>JAPYZA010009698.1:0-14908 GCA_030522685.1 Eupelmus azureus | reverse complement strand
AAAGAATCCGATAATTGTTCAAAATTTTAGAAAATATAAATTTTAAAATTTTAGACACATTTTATCTCCGACTTGCCGAGCGATTTTTGACGAAGCCACTATAAGTGGATACATATACAGTAAACACCTTGATATCTTGCTCAAATCAATGTCGCATTATAACCTTGTACAAGTTGCGTAGTTAAAACTTACATATTTAAAAAACGATGTGCAGCAAATAAACGAGAAGGTAAAATTGCGAATCAAAGACAGCGCGCGGCGAAGAAGAGAAAACGTAAAAATGGCAATGAAGTAAACAAAAATTAATGCAGCATATGCCACATGGCGACGGCCTTCCTCGGCGAGTGGGTCATGTGTAGCCAGTGCTCCTTGCTCGGGTTGACGGCACCGCTCTCCAGGGTGGCCGGCGAGCCTATCCCGGGTCCCACTATGCACGAGCCGACGATCGCGTTGTTGCCGATGAGCTCGCTGCTCGAGTCCAGCACGCAGATCTGGGAGAGGATGAGAATTAAAATAAATAGGGCGAGCGATGAATATTCTTTAAGAAAAAGTTTGGACTCAAAGACTCTGTGAGGTGTAGTAATGGTAAATATACTTGGTGAAAGGAAGATTTTTTGAGATTTGTTAATGTCTCTGTTTAAAAAGGCAATATATTGTCAACTAAATTTGAACAAAAGTAAACGGAATTGAGAATTTTATAAAAAAACAAACTTTAACAATTTTCAAAATTTTTGCCAACAAAAAGGGAGGGTATAAACGTTAATTTTATAAAGCTGTATATATTGTATCGCAAAAAATTAACATTTCTACAACACACCTCGATGGCAGACGAGGCGAGCGAGGAGGCAGGTACGTTAAAAGACATCGCCTCGTTCCAGACGGGGCTCCTGGTCGCCTTGCGCACGGCAGTCTTCTTCTTCTTCACCCTCTTCTCCCCACAAAGCAGGCCCACCTTGACAAACGGATCCAGACTCTCCTTCCCCGGCGCGGGAAACAGATTGCGCGCCTTCAGCACGACCAGCGTGAGCCGCTCGGCCGAGGGCAGGTAGGACAGCGAGATCAGCACCTCCTGGGTCTCCTCGGGCGGCTTGCGCTCCCTGCCGATCTCGCCCCAGACCTCGACCGGCTGGGCCGCCGAGCTCAGCTCCAGCTCGTCCAGGGCGATGCGCACCGAGCCGACCACGTCGTTGCGCGAGAACCGGTCGTAGTCCAGCACCTGGAGCAGCAGCGTCTTGTCCTGGAGCTCCTCGTGGCTCACCGGGAACTTGAAGTGCTGGTCGAAGTAGGGGTTGGGCTCGTTGCGGTGAATGGGCGTCTGGCGCTTGCGAGCGTCGACTTCGGGGCTGAGGCTGAGCTTGACGTAGGGGTCGTTGAAGCCGCCCTGCTCGCTGCCCGCGAGCTCCTGGGCCTCGATCAGGTGGACGTTCAGGTCGGACTTGTCGAAGTCGTAGCTGAGGCTCAGGTGCAGCTGGCCCAGGTTCTTGCCCGATCTGCGCTCGTTAAGCAATGATTTTATTTATAGGGGTTTTCGGTGTTGTATGTTGTTGTGCCTTACTTTTATACTAGCTACTTATGAGTCGTTAGAAAATTTATTAAGTAAACTAGTAAATTAGCGATATAGCTATTTTGTAAATTAAATGTGTATGAAAAATTTGTGGGTCATATGCTTATTTAATAACTGTATATTAGGAAATTTGTCGATAACAAATTTCAGTATTTAAAATTAACCTAGTTTTCAGCATTCGAGATTTTTGCCTACATTTCATATTTAATAAATACAATTATTTGCAATACAATAAAAGAATGAGTTATTTCACATCAATATTTGCCAAAAAAAGATTCCAAAAGCAAAAATAAAATACTTTCCCAGCCATAGATATACAATTATTTTCCTAATTGGTTTGCCAGCTGCCTATTTTTAACAACAGACGCCTCACGTATTATTGAAAACGAAAAGGTAAAAAAAATGCAAGCACCCGCTGAGATCGATAATTAAAAAGAAAATTAAAAAGAAAATGAAACGCGCTATTTTTCCTTTTAATTAAACGGAAAAGAAAAAAATCCCGAACGCTCATACCCTAGAATAAGACTACAATGAAAATAAAGGAAAAAGCGCGTATGACTGAAACAAGCGTTCAGAATATAGCTCACCGGCGCGTACTACTGCTGAGAAACAAAGGCCCATCCCTGCGCTGATAAAGGTCGGGCTGGATCGAGCCGAGCGGCGAAGCCGGGGGCACCGAGCTTCCGTCACTGCGAACAAACAATATACATATCACTCCTCACTTCTATAAATGTTAATTTGAGATAAAATGAAGAAAAAAAATGACTTACCCGCAGGCGGCGAAGGAAGCACGGGCCGGAGGGATGAGGAGGGGCGAGAGGCAGCGGGCTGGACCGCTGCTGCTGCTGCTGCTCGTCGACGCGTTGGGCCTGGGCGTCGAGCAGCCGGACGAGCTGGCGCAGACGAGGGCCACCTGCGAGCCGGTTAGAGACGAGAGCGAGCCAGAGCCGTGGGGATGGTGGCCGGGGAGCGGACTGGGGCAGCGGGCGTCCAGAGAGGCTGCGCGCACTGGCGACGGGGATCTGGAAGTTGATGGTGCGAGCGGTGAGTTTTGATTTGATTTTGTGGTCATGGATGTGTGTTTTTATGTATGATTTTGTCGTGTGATTTATCAAGTGATCATTCGTATGAAGGTTGAATTTTCCAATTCTGAACTATTAGAAATTTTGATTTTGAATTAGAAATTTTAATTTAAAATTCTTAAATTTGATTTTAACTTAAACGTGTTATGAAGCCATGATTGTGGGTTCAAGAATTAAAAAAAATTATCATGATTACATTTTATTAATAAATTCAAAAAATGTTATTCACTAAAATAAATTACTTTTTTGTGATTCTAGCAAGATTTAATAACACTAATAAACAGAAATTTTAGTTTTAGGGCAACAGATTTTGACGCGGTTTTGGATACTTAAAAGTTAAATTCAGAATCTTTCAATATATTTGAAAAATAATTGATTGTAAACATTAGGAGTTTCACTGAAATGAGTTATTTTGCTTTTCGATCAGAACAACTAATTTTTACTTTATATCGCTTTTTAAAAAGAAAAAGAATTTAAAAAAATGTTTCAGAAAAAAACTTTGATTCAACGTTTATTACGTAACAAAATATTAATCCAATTTGTTGCATAACCAGTTACATAACAAAATATTAATTCGATCAATAAATCTGTCAGTGCTCAAAGACGGATATGAAAAATTATTAAAATTTTAAAAATAAAAAGAAATAAAAAAAAGTAATTGACTTTTATTTAGTTATTTGAAAAATGTTCGAGTGCAAAAGAGAGCATTACGCCTGGCATTTCATACTTCAAACATTCACATATTCAAAGTTAAATAGTCATAATTAAGCACACAATTCTTTCAAAATCAAACCGACAACCCTGCGAGCATTACATTCACCCAACCAAAATCAAATCCCAAAGCCCCCTTAATACTCATTCCCCCCTCGACTCACCCAACCTCATCCAAACCCCGAAAAAAAAAATCAATCATCTCAATACCTGGAGCCCCTACTGGGAGGATAGGAGGAGGCGGCATGGAGGAGCTCGTGATTGTGATGTCGACCGTCGGGTCCGAAGGCTCGGATCTGGGGGCTGGGTGTCGCCGGCATGCGCTGCTGTGGCTGCTTCGTATCCGTGGGGGGCTCGGGCAGCTGTTCCTGAGAGCCGGTCGACGGCTGCCTCGACAGGCTCGTCAACGTCCTTCCCATCGCGAGGCCCATACGGCTGCCTGGCCGGCTACTCTGCGCCGCTGCTCCTGCGGAATCTTTTTTCTTTACTATTGGGTATTCTACTTTTCTACTTTTTCTTTTGTGCTTTAGTTTCTCTTTGTTCTTTGCGTTCGATGTTTTGTCAAGTGTATTATTAAATAGTACTTTCTGCGAGTTTATTCTTGAAATCAATGAATTTTTCGAGCTCATAGATTCAGCGCGATGTGTTTTTTAATTGGGTTCGTACAATACGTGAAACTGTAGAGTTACTTAATAATTTGTAAGAACTTTATGAATATAGTTGTTATAATAATTTTGCGCTATTTACTCAAAGTTATTCAAAGTTACACTCGATACTTCAAGTAAAAGTGTTAATAAAAACACTATGGTCACGGTTGTGTTTGAACTACTTTTTATTAAAACTTCTTTAATTTCAAGCCATATTTAAAGCTTTAAATATTATTATTTATACTTATTTGCTTGGAATACAAATTTAAATCATCTCTTGAATGATAGCTGAAGCTAATGTTTCGGATATCTGACGCTTCCCTTATTAGTGCGGCACAATTAAAAGCTTTCTGCATAGAAAGCTTATATGTATCAAATAGCGACCTAATAAATATGTTAAAGTTTTATTCATGAAATTCATAATAAAAGAATCATTTTTAAAAATAACTTGATTCTTTAACTGTTTATGTTAGAGTGTAAAATTTATTAATCGTGATGATTTTTAGCTGACATTTTACTTTTTATACACTACGATAATAGTTTCTAATAAAAAGTACAAGAGAATCGTGAATTATTACTCCTTTATTCAGCTCTCATTCCAAATAAAAGCCTCAGTTAAAAGAAAGGAACAAAATCAAAGTTCGATTAAATAGTATAATATAGGGTTAAAATGGCTTGCCTGATTCAGTCGTCGCAGATGGTTGAACAGCATGCTGTTCTTTGGCGACGTTGAACTCCTGCAAAAAGAGACAGAGAGAGAGGGCTAGAGAGACAGTTGCGGATAAGGTCGCTGGTGGGTTCAAGCAGCAACAAGTGCGGCTCTGCTTTGTCTCTGCGCGTATATACGTTGCTGGATTCTTCCGAATCCGTCCGTATAGACCAAGAATGGCCGAGTTGCTGCATTATCTTTGACTATTTATTATTGTGATGGTAATGTTCGTTTTATATGTCGTACTTTTTTTTCGCTGATTGAGAATAATTTTTTTGGGTTTGGTCGTTTATTTCATTTGAGATCTGGTTGTACTAATTCTTTTTTTTTTTAATGTCTAAACTTTTCTTATTATTTTTTTTTTTTTTTTTTTTTTTTTTTTTTTTTTTTTAAGAAAGTTCCTATTATTTGTAACAATAAATTAGTTAGGAGGTGAACCACAACATTTTGGAATCCAGCATAAGTTAAATTTACTAAAAATAAATGAAATATTTTTTACTTTTAAAAATAGTCGAATATAATTTTGGTTAATATAAAGTTTTTGTACTTACTGGGTATAGTTATCATACATTAATTTGGCACATTCCAGTTATTTTTATTGTGCTTAAAGTCTAATACTACCCAATGTTAAAAATCTTGAATTTTGACTTTTCTATTCACTTACTATGGATTTTTGAGCCAACCGGTTGTTGAATTTATACCAGATAGGACTTAAAATTTCCTTCATACTAGCAATTTAGAATCTATAGATTACTTTGAAAAGAAAAATTAATAAATAAACATTAGACACACTTGCGTACGTAGCTTTCACTTTTACAAAAACTTTATAAGTTGGCACAAAAGTCAATAAATTCAAAGTTTCTTTCTAGCAGTAGGCAATTCTAGAAGCTTGGAGCACAACATAGATCAATTAAATGATTCAAAATGGAATATCACATAGAGTATAATAAAATAATAAAATATGATATGCTGTTTGTAAAAGTAAAAAATATTTTTTAACTCAGAATGGATTCCTTAATTTATTGTGGTTTGCTAACAATCGATAGAATCATTTCAATCAATTTTCATATCCATAAAGAAGTTGTTCATATGATTCAAGTTTTAAAAACCTGAACTGCAGACAATATTAAGTATGCAAACATAAGATTATTGATAAAAATTTTTGCTTTCAAATCAGTGATAAAGAGTTTTGCTTTTAATTGACTACCCAAAAGGCAAAATGCGCTGTGTATACATTCAGAAAAAAATTTTTGAATCAAATATTTTCTTCAGCAGTGCTATTTACTTAATTCAAATAGATATTTATTAAACTAAAGAAATAATTCATCTAAAATCAGTTCATTTTTTAGAAGTAAATAAACATTTAGTTGAATTAAATAAATATTTCGTTAGTATACTACTAAAGAAATTATTTACTTGATTTCATAAATTTCCTCTCACTACAGATATCTCATCAAATTAAAGCGCGAGTGAATTATTACTTTCCAATAAAAAAAATTGAAACCCGAACGAGAAAAGTTTAATTAATCGTCGAATAACCGAGGAGACAGCTCGCAGGAGCTTTAAAGCTGCCGGCCAGCCGAAGAGACAGACGAGATCATTCTCCCAACGAGTCGGCGAACAACAAACTTTTGTCCCAATAACGCGAGTTTAATTAGCTGTCAGCGCTTACAGGATCCTGAGCAATCGGTGTAATGCCGAGCCAATAATGCCATTGTCCATTGACTCAATTAATGCCGCGCGCTCGCCTCTCACTTCAATGCAAAAGCTCGGCTTTTAGCGTAAGTGCTGGGCTCGACGTTTATGAAAGCTACGACAATAACGCCGAGCACATCCGCTCTCGGCCGAAAACAGTCGATGATTATCAGAAAGAGCCATGAAAAAAAAAGGAAAGTCGAGGGAGTTCGATAAATAAAATTGACCTACAAAGCTTACGAGTAGTCGGTGCGTTATCGAGCTCTCGGCCAGTGCGCGGCGCTCTCGAAAAGGAAAAAAAAAATGCTTTCGATGTATCGTCGAGATAAGATCGCTGGGAGAAAAAGCGGGATAGAGCGAAATGAGCTCCTTGAATTATTAAGTTTCAAGCCCGAAGGGCCGCTAAGCTAGTTGTGTATTATTTTAAGCTGCTTCGCCGACATAATGTCGCTCGGCTCGGCACGCACCAGCGGACATCTCCTTAAAAAATAATCCCCCGAGTTCCTCGCGCACTCGAGGATGTATACACATTTCAGCGATTGTCGATCTCTCTTCAAGCGTCATTAACAGCCAACTAGAATCCATCCTGACGCTAGTCGTATATGCACGCCAATTAGCTCGTAAACATCGCGACTCGAAAGCTCTATTATACAAAAGCGAAGAAAGTTAAGGCAGACAAACTATCACGTAAACATCCGCCGAGGGGGTGGTACAGGCGAGCGAAGCGCGCGCGAGAGAGAGACTGGAAATGCGTAAGCAGCGCGCGGCCGAAAGTCGAGGCAGACTGGTCAAGGATACGTATATAGGATAACGGCGCCGTGTGCGCAACTAGTGCATGATCGTTGGCCCGCGGCGCGAGCCAGGAATTCCTGCTGGCGTGCGTGGCAGGAAGCCCGCTCGTAAAAAAAGCCGTAGCCGCCTTATCTTCATATATTCGCGGGAGTGGGGGCGTATATGTACATAATAAGAGCGCCAAAAAAGGGGGAGTCTTCGGCGGGGTGTGTGTGTGTGTGTTTGTGGGGCGCGAGGCAGGCGGGGGGTGGGGGGTCGAGGTGAAGGGCTTCTCGTGCGTATACGAACCTCGGAACTCGCCTGGCTGTCCTGGCTATCCTGCGCGATGCTCGAGACCGACGAGGCAGTGGACGAGTTCCTCGCCTGTCGCTGGGTCCATCTGCCCCTGATTATCGCCACGCCCGTTATGGCCCCAATTCTGCTCGCGGCAGACCCAGCGGCGGCTGGCCCAGTAGCTGTCGTGGCTGCCTCCTGCGGCTGCTGCTGGCCGGCCGTCGCTGGCTGGCCGCAGGCTAGCTCGAGCACATCGCCGAGCACCTCGGACAGCTTGTCCGGCACCTTGACGCACTTGAGCGCCTCCAAAACCACGGCTCTGGCGCGCTTGAGCCCTTAAGGGAGCTTGCCCGCACCTCGGAGGCAGCCAAGCCAAGCCCTCCAACGTTGCCTGCCTCGAAATTTATACTCGCCGCGCTCCCTGCTTTTCTCTACTCCCGCGACGACAACACTGCACGCAGCGCTTGCCAGGCACTCTGGCTGCTCACTGGCAAGCAGCTCTCTGTCCGCGCGCGGCAGCGACGGCGACCCCCCCGACGAGAGCCGCCAGTGAGAGAGAGAGACAGAGAGGAATCGAGGCGAAAAAACCGCTGCGTGCGCCGCAACAGGTTACCTCCCTCCAGCCCCCCCCTACGCCCCCTCCGCGCGCGCGTATACACTCGGATTTACGTGCAGCGTATATAGCACCGCGCTGCGTAGCTCCTCTGCCGCGAGAAGCCGCGGCTCGTCTTGATTTTCGCGGGCCTATATAAGCCATCGCGGCTGTCTAACTCTTCGGTCAGCGAGTGTCCAGCCATCGGGAGCAGCGACAGGTGTAGCCTTTGTTTATGCCTCCCCCCCAGCCCTCCGGCGCTCTGCAAAACATCAACAAAGAGGAGCCACGCCCATGCCGTCTAGTCGAAGCTTTCGAGCTTCCGTCTAAACGAGAGACGGCCGAGCTTGAGCAGAGAGCTTTTCCAGCGGCGAGCTTTAACGCCGAGGAAATTTCCTCGAGGAAGCTCGCGAGCGATGGGGCGAGCTTTCGAGGGAGAGAGATTGATTCGGGTGGGTGGCTCGCGAATCTGATACAGAGAGAACGAGAGGGAGAGAGGCGGCCGCGGCTCTATCGATCGCCGAGTCCGGACGCCGCCGCCTCCTGCATGCGTACACGCGCAGTCACGGCAAATAGCCTAACCCGAGAGCGGCCGAGGCGGCAGCCAGCAACAGATAAATAATGCGAGAGAGAGCGGAGACGGCGAGCGGTGGAATTGAGAGTGGCGGTTGCTCGGAGCAACGGAATTGTCAAAGGAATTATTGCGCTCCTCTTTGCCTTTTTAGAGCTTGCGGTAATGAAGGAGAGCTTTTTTCGCTTTATGTACCTGAGGCTGGAGCGATGCTTTTAACGGGGGGGCTGGGTTTACAGCTGTAATTTCAAACAAAATCGATGGGATTTCGATTTGCGCGTTCTGCTGCTTAGGCCGAACGCTAATGAAAGCTCGCGTTGCGCAAGATTCGATGATAGTCGCCTAGCGCGGCTCGGTCTAACATTGAGAAACTAATGTCAAAATCGTGGTGAATTTTATATTTTTTTTATTTACTGTGTAGAGTTTGAAGCGAGTATTGTGAAGAAAATAACGTATTTGAGGGACATTTATTTTAATTTTCTAAAAGCAGTTTAAAACATGTAACTTGGGAAAAAAGAATTAGAAACTTAAACGCGCTCCTCGTTGCTTTTATTTCAAAAGCAATTTATAACATGAAAAAAGTAGGTCTAATAAGAGCGCATCAGAAACAAAGCCTTTTGAGCGGCGCTTATTTTACATTAACCATGAAAATCAGTATAAGCATGTCTTATTATATTTAAAAAATTAATTTTCCTGAATTTCAAAGAATAATTATCTACCAAAAATAAAGCAACTTCCAAAAACCAAAACATAACCGAAAACAGCCTGGGCTCGCTGTCCGAACCTGCGGGTAATTCGGGGCCAGCCTCAAAGTCAAAGCTTCTCTCTCTGCTACAACGTCGCTCTCTCCTCCATTCTCGGGCGAATATGCGTCGAGTGGTCGTCGTGTATATGCGCGCACGAGCCCCCAAAGTACTCGAGGCTTCGCGCACAGCGGGCTCTTCTACTGATTTTTTTTTTCAATTGCCGACGATTCATCGGACGAGCCTGAGAACCCTATATATCGATCGAGTACTTCGCTCGCTCTCTTGACTTTGTGCGCACTTGATTCCCGAGGAACAGCGCGTGCACGTTCGAAGTGAAAGGCTTTTCAGCTTTAATTTTTTTCTTTTGCCGGGGAGAGGGAAAGTTTATTTAATTATGTATTCCTGAGTGAGTCGAGTATTTTTGAGAATGTTGGAGGAGTCGCTGCTTTAGTTGCTTAATTAAAATTGTCATTGAAGAAGAAGGTGGAAGATAATTAAAAATTTGTATGCGAATGCAAATCGATATATTGACCGTACCCCTTAAATTTTTAATTCTTCATTTTTTTAATTCATAAGCAATATGAATAGCTTTAAAATTATATTCCTGATTGAAAGCACTTTCGCCTTTTAAAAGATTCATTATCTCTACCAGGTCGCAATTGATTGTAAGCAAAGAGCGACAAAGCTCGAGTCGTGTTATTCGACAGTCAACAAGTTACTAAGTAGTTAATCCCATGTTGGGTCAGACAGCGCTCGGTCGAGCGCTCACGTGTTGGTTACCGCTTCGCATAACCGGCTGATCCTTAACCCCGCGGGTTTATAGGCTGTTGCTTTACCGACTGACGGAAACAGGGTTGTTGTACAACGTCCTCTTATCACTACATCTTGCACTTTCCATTGTGTTCTTTAATTCTTTGGTGTACCTTGTGTAGGGAGAGTATTACTCGGATTGATTGGATCGGGGATTTTAATGTAACTTTGGGAATTACTTTTTTTATGAAATGTAATGAAGAAATTTGCATTGATAGTGTCAATTTTCAAGTTTTCAAATTTATAGGGAAAATTTAGTTGAATTTTATTTCATTTTAAAAATTCAACTAATTTGAAAACTTCTGCACGTAAGAGTCCAAGGGCATTTTCGTTCTAGCCAGAGTTGAATTCAAATATTTAAGTTAAAATTTTGACTATAATTTAAAATTTAGGTGAGAAAGAATTTTTTAATTTTTTTTCTTTATATATGACTTTAAAGGTAGTTTTCTAAAAAAAATTATTCATTTTTTATGTTTCGAGATATTTGTGATTCAATGTATACCATGTGTAATATTTTTTCTTTCTACTATAAAAGCTCAAAGATAGTATACTATTAAAACATTTTACAACCACTTATTCCAACTTTAAGTATGTAATTAAATTCATTTAATATTTCAAAATTAAGGGTTTAGGAAAATGTTATTAATTTTTTTATCATTTGTTATTACTTTTTTTCACTTTAATAATTTATCTCAACTAAGCACTAAATATTATTTATTATCAGTTATTTTCAATCCCGGTGATAGAATTAATTACAGATAAACTATTTTTAATAAATTATATCACGAGAAAATAAAAGTAACTAATATTTAATAGTAAATTGTAAGAAAAAATGATAAAGACCTTTTCAATTTCTTATACTTATAATTATTTTATATTACTTTTTCCTTTCTATTACTAATTTTCGTAAACCATTTACTCCAAAAATTTTCCAAAAAGAAAAACAACATCTCTTTTGGTTCAAGAAACTGGTTTAACAATACAAAAATGAAGGTAATTAAGATTAAATTAAAATATTTTAAATTCTAGTACCATCAAAGACAATTGATTAAGCCTATATCATGAATATATGAATATTAATCATTAAATTAAAAAACGCTTAATAATAAAAAAAAATGTTTGCTTCTTCGTTAAAAAAGCTTTATGGGAGTCAAGAAAGTTCTTAAGTAAACATTTTGTAATATGTTTTAAAGTATTTACAATCAAAATACAGTTGAGAACGTTCCTACGTGTTTATGTGTATACTTGTATGTATGTGTATGTGTGCGCGTCTGCTTGTGTGGATTTACGTGTACTCCTTTGATTATAAAATTTTAACCGATTTTGCACTCACCAATCTTAATTTAATTTATTTTATTAATTAATTTGGTATTAAGAAAAATTACTCAAAAATAATTTTTATGACTACATTATGTATTTTTATTTTATAACAATTTCCGGCTTTCAGAATACAATGTTTTGCATTTTGTGTGCATATAATATAGGTAATTTGCTAACAGATAACGAATGGATTTTTCACTATTTGTGTTCTATGTAATCTTATATTGTTTTCTGGTACGATAATTGTGCTACTATGAAGATCGTAACTCGTTTGTTACTATACAAACGTAAAAAGACAAATTATTAATTAACTGTTATTAATAATTGTTAAGTAATAAAGTAAAACCTTGTTGTTCATTACTATAATCAAAAATCTTACTCCCTAAATTTTAAATTGTGATAATTCGCACTTTTTACTCTTTAGTGGAGCATTCTGAACTAATAGTAAAAACTCACTACTTTATCTTGAATTTTCACTATTTTTTAGTTCAGAATGCTCCACTAAAGAGAAAAAAGAGCGAATTCCCACTATTTAAAATTTACAGAGTAGAGTAGCTTGAATATTTTTAGAGAGTATAAAAATTGCGTTTTTACACGTCTACAAATTGATAATTTATTTATCAACCACAACAGATTACAAAGTATCACCTTTATTGACAAATTTGTGATTATGATGATAAATTACAAAATGCACGCGGTGCTAATTAATAATTATTGCCGATGCTCGTAGGTCGATTGTTGACAAAGAGCTGAATTCAGATTCAAACAATTGGGTTTATGCTGCTAGGTACGCAATGCAAATTTGCGTATGTTAAAGAGGTTTTAATTATCAATGGGCGTGCAAGATCACACATTAGCTATTTGGATATTGCCATTTGTACTTTAAACAATAATTTTTGGTACTTGACAGTTTAGGATTGTGCCTTTGGCACTTGAAGTATAGTGAGACTTGCGCACAATACATTGAAAAAAAAAATTAATATAGCTCTTCTAAAAGAACTTTAAGTATCTTAAATAACTTTAATTATCTTTCGGTTAAAAATATTTTAGATTAGTTAAATCGTTAAGTGTGGCGATTCATTATATCAAGTATTTAATTACTTCAATGTCTAGTACTCATTTTTTTGATTTTTTAGAAAAAATCGATTTACTATATGATCCACGATTTCTAGAGTAAATTTATATTTCATTAGTTGGGAAAAAGACACTTTTTTACGTTGTTTTTGAATCATGTTGTTTTTTAAATTGTTTTTTAATTACTTATTTTTGGAAGACAGATCGATCTTTTATGAACTGTATAAGATCAGCTTATTTATTTCTACTTTTATCAAGATTTATAATTAGAAACAATTTTAAAAATAAAATAAATCTCTTTTTGTTGATATTTCATTAAGCATATGTTTGTAATTGAAATTTTGAGACATTTATTAACAGTTTTATGATAAAAGTTGACAATCCTTATTATTTTGTTATTTACTTTTTATTTGTCATTGTTTTATCAAGATTATACCAAAGGTATCACTTTCTTTTAATATAAAAAATTTGACTTGAAATAATACGTATTACCCAATTATGTATAATTACACGTTCCCATGCGCTCACTTAACCTAGTATTGCAGTCAGTGCTGCTTAAATTGACATAATTACAAAGTTACGGCTCCGTCGCTCTACCAAGATTTCGGTCCTAGAACTGTTTATTCAAATACTGCTTGCAGCACTGTCCCTATATTTGTTCTATAAATTGCATTATTTAACTTCAATCATGAAAACTAAACAACAATACATTTTCATTTCAGTTGAAATTTTTTTTATTACACAAATAAAGTTGTAATAAGACAGAACGAAAAAGAAATTCGTAATAAAAAAGAAATTACTGTTTTCAATTTGAATTATAAATAGACTATATCATAAATTATTATCATTAATTTGATAACGAAACTATACTAAATAATTCTCATTAAAAATTTCAAACTAATTTATTATCGATAAATCTCAGGATAAAAATGTTTATAAAAAGTAAACCAGAAAGACGTACTATTAAACTTTCGTTAACAAAAATCTACCTATATTTTATAATAGTAAGTACTTACAGTTTTCTGCACAGCATAATAGCAAGTGCGTGATTTTCGCCAGCAATCGAGAACGTGACAGGCTTCCAAGTCGTGGGGGCTGCCCGGGCTATCGAGATACTTTTGATCGCCAGTGGCCAGCTGCTGCCTGACAGGCTTGCCCTGATTTTTGCAAATTAGACTCGGGCACTTGGGTGGATCTGGCCACCGATCCAGCGAGCTCCAGCTCTTGACTTTGCGACCCGCTGAGTAATATCTGCGAAAATTTAGAATTTTGTCGTTACGATTTTCTTGTGAATATACGTTTATTACCATTATAATTTAAGTCTTTGTTTCTTTTTTTTTGAGTATTGTAGGCATATAGTTGAAAGTGGTTGTTCAGCTGGGAAGTATTTTTCTTTGACTGAAATAGTCTTTGAAATATTTTAAAAATATCCATCACGAATATTGCATTATTCTCTTGTATTTGACTCTATTACAAGACAAATACTTCGAATCACAAATCTTGATGAAACTTTGGGATATGTTATTAGGTTCCAAAAAATGAGCAAAGCCGAAAACTTAAGATTTGACATTAAGATAAGATGTTTGTATTATTTTCAGAAAAATGTGAAAAAAGCTTCTACTTCAAATGTGTCTTACTTTTTGCCGTTTTCAGAATTGAGAATGAATAAGTAGTACCAAAGTTATCTTTGTTTAAAGTAGAGTAACAAAACTGTTCTGAAAAATCAATTAAACTCTTTTTAACATCTTTTTAAGACAATATAAATCATCCATTACCTGTTACAGTATTTTTTAGCTTTTTTTAACATGAATAAACTTTCAGTAGTGTTCAAAGTAAAAGTTGTAATCTTAAATAAAATGTTTGATTTATCTTATAATATTTTTTTTTTTTAAATTGCTTTGTATGACTGCAAATAATTACATTTTTACTTATTTTAGAAATTAATTTGTTAAAAATTATTAGAAGTAAAAAATGTTACTAATAAAATTTATATTTTATTTAAAAATTACATTAAAATAGATAAACACATTTCAATATTACAAATTTTTTGAATTTTTTCTACTTTTAATTCTTTTATGCAAAAACTGTTGTAAGTTCCATTTTGGAATAATAATAATGTTTTTTTTTTTTAATTAAAATAAACTATGCTTTTAGCTAATTAGCATCTATAGTTTTAATTTAATATTATGTAAGGTTCCTTATAATTCCCAGATGATTTTAAATAAATTAAATAAAGATATTGTTTTAAATTTCTAAACTAATTTCTACATGTATATAAAATAACAGTTACGCCTTCATTTTCGTGAAACTAAGAAAAGCATA